>CAAKHB010006316.1:0-13698 GCA_901007665.1 Aeoliscus strigatus | reverse complement strand
TTATGAGGAGGTTGATCAGCGCAACAATTATAGACACGACACAGACATTTCCTCTCAGTCACTCCCCCTCACACACACACATACACACACACATTTGCACAGTGGGACATTTATGGCCATGACAATTAAAAGCACCAGTTTATAAATGAGCCAAGCAAAGAACTGAACTTCATGTTGGATCGAGGCGATGGTTTCTGTCTTTTCCTGCGTTTACGTACATTTTCCCCTGTACACTGTGAATATTATCCAACAGAAATAAAGACCAGGTGCTGTAAAACACAAAGTGTTACTGAAATGAAGCCATGAAGCAGGACGTGAGCAGTGAGCCTCCGTAAGGGCTTCAGCTCTCTGATTGGTTAAACATATCTTATTGTTTCAGTCATTATTTTGCTCAAGTTTTAATTCCTTCCTCTTAAGGGTCGTTGAGCAAGGCAATTACATGGAGCTGACCTTGTATATCAGGGGCGGGAGGAGGACAGGGAAGATGTCCAATCACGTTTTCCTTTTTTTCTATTTCTACTACAACAATATAAAAAATGTGGCATCATGAGCTCCATCACAATTCCTCTTCTCTCTTCTGTGGCTGAAATGAGAGTCGACGAAATATTAAGTCCCTTAGCATTAGAATAAACACGTTGTGTATTAAATCAAAATCCAATTCTGTGGTCTATTATTTTCTGGCATAGTAATGACTGCCAAGGATTAGGAATCAATATTTCACTGCAGCAGGGACATTACCAGCTTTATTCAGGCCATAATTGAGTTTTGAGGAGGGGCCCTGGCTTGGAATCTGCATTAAAGATAAGGATTCCTTTCAGTGGATGCACAAATAAAACTCAAAGCCAGGCAACACATCAGCTACAAATCAATTATAGAACACACCAGTTACCCTTGCAGCACACTGGCTGTGACACACTCGTTAACACTAATTCTTCTTTTGATAATATGGAGTCAGCGTAGTAACTGTTATCACATACGTGTGCGCACACACCTGCTAGCGAAATGCAGGGAATATTACTGTGCGTGTTTGTGTTTGCACACACACAACTGAGCATCCCGAGGACTGTGTGACCCGGCACTCGCCTCACCTGCTCGGTGATGACGCCTGGTCCCAAAGCCAAAGAAACCAGTCAGTTGACGTGAGGTCAGTTAAAACAGGATTCAATCGTGAGACAAGTGCGAAGAATGATTAAAAAACATGGCAAACTAAAACTGCGTCTATTTCTCAGAGTGACTGTTGTTAAATGTCACACATGAATGAGACCACAGCTGATAGATGTGTAGATATATATTATATAGATAATACCCATAAATTCACAAATCTTCTGCAAATATTCACAAAAGTACCAGAAGTACAAACACACAATAGAATTTTCCAGAAACACTTAAATTTAAGCCGGGACACTGATTGTTTCACCTGTTTGTGATGAGAGACGTTAGTGGGAAATGTAATGTAACATGCTACAATGTAACTAACAAACAAACACACACACACACACACACACACACACACACACTCACACACACACACACACAGTGTGGCCTAAGGCTCGTAGGCTGAAGCTTTCATGGACCATGAAGGACAAATAAGGTGGTCCAGCTTCCTCTCACATCACCAAGACTCAGGTTGCTTAGCAACACTTATACATGTTAATCCAAGGTTAGGGTTAAGTTAGGGTTAGGACACTAGCACGAGTAAGATCAAAGTAAACAACAGATAATCATCATCATCATTACTGCTGTAAAACACACACACACACAACCATTGTGCATTATTATTATTATTATTATTATTATTATTATTATTATTATTATTATTATTATTGTTATTATTATTATTATTACTACTACTACTACTAATAATAATAATAATAATGATAAAACTCCCATAAAACGAAATAAAAAGTTGTTTCTGTAGCTGCTGTGTTCAGGAGGTGGATCAGGCCACGTGGTTTAGGTTCTATGATGGTTGTCGGTTTGATTCCTGGTAGCCTCCGGAGGGCGTGAGCAGGACTCGTGCTGTCCATCAGTTCAGGTCGAGAACAAAGTCAGAGATCACAGTACAATAATGTGCAGTGAACTGAACCAGAGCCCGAGGTTTGAAAGTGTCACCTCGTTTTTCACATGGACCCCCCCACTGCTGTCAGCGCATCAAACACTCTCAACATTTAACCAAATCAAAATTCAGACACTGGATTTGTACAGATGCACCTCATTTGACATGTACCATAATAAACAACACACTCTTATTCTTATTCTTCTGATTATTATTGTCATTAGATGGTTTATGCATTACATATAGAAGTGTTGCTGACACCACCACAAAACCACATTTGTTTTTAATATCATCTCTGTATAACACCAGTTATTAATGTGAATCCTATATAATATATGTTATTATTCTATTATTTATGCTTGGATTAGCTGTCACACTGCAGGCGTGTGTTCCTTATACGCCGAGTGAGAAACTTTTTCATTAACGTTCAATTACATGGACATTTCTACCACACACGACACAGAACTATAAAGGTGCATTAGTGCAATAATATGTACCATCTATCAGTTAGTGGGAAGAAGTGTGTGTGCGTGCGTGTGTGTGCGTGTGCGTTGGGGGGTCCACCGTCCCGCCCTCTGCTCCTGTGATGTCTCCCGCGTTCACACACACGCCAATGAGCAGACAGAGTGCGCGGAGCCTCGTTCTAGCGCACGAGAGGACCGACACAGACAAACGGTACGTGACCGGAGACGACGTGGGACGCGGATGCGGGGGATAAAGGATAAAGAGACAGAGAGGAAAGGACCGAAAGAACAAGCGTAAACTTTGACGTCCGGTTACCGGTCACACTCACCGGCTCCGCCTGCATGGGAAACTTTACCGGGCTGCGAAGCTGCTGTGGCCGGATGCTGCAGGGACTCACCGGACATGAATGACTTTTAGAACGCGACCCGCTTTTCTTCTTCTTTTTCTTCTTCTCCTTCTTCTTCTTCTTCTTCTTCTTCTTCTTCTCCTTCTCCTTCTTCTTCTCCTTCTTCTTCTCCTTCTGCGCTGAGAATTGATGGAACACCGACAGTGAGCTGATGAACCGGGACAGAGCGGGACCAGGGCCCGCAGCGGACGGGCTGCAGGCAGTGAAGAAGCGGGACAGGAGCACCATAGGACAGGAGGAGGAGCTCCAGTCCGTGATGAGCCGAGACAGGCCGGTACCGGGAGGCGAAGGGGTCCGCTCGGTGGTGGGCCCGGACAGCGGAGACCTGCTGGACGGAGCACCGACAGCAGACAAGCGGATGTTCTCCGGTCCGTTGTCCGGGGTTCGAGACGCTCAAGCTGTGGAGAACCAGTCGGAACCTTCGCCGACAAACTCGGCGGCTCCTCAGGTAGATGTTTGGACCGGAGGTCCGGACGGGAACGAATATATGTGGGATGGTGTCGAAATGAAGCAGTGGACCCTGAACGACACGGAGGGTTACGAAAGTACCTGTTAGTGGTGAAGAACACCATTTACCATGACGTTAGAACACGCCAAAGTACACGGCAGAGTTCACGGTTAACTACGAGTTAGAGTTCACGGACAGTGAACAGTGTCCTGTGAGTTTTGGTCGACAAAGTTTATGTCTGTGTCCAACATGTTTTCATTTATTATTGAATGCTGATGTTTGGTTCCTGCAGACAGACAGACGAGCTGTAGATATTCCATCATGACGGAAAACAATGTGCAAGCGTTCGTATTTTCAAGAAAAGGAAATTAAAGTAAACGTTTCAATTTTGATATAAGAACAGTAGATTGTACTCCGGAAAGCATCAGGTCGTTTAACTCCAGTAAAACATCTTCTTAGTGGGGATTCTGGTTCTTCGATTGTCACCTCTCTCGTCCCATAAATTGAATTAAATTAAATTAAATTATTATTCGTTTTGCTGAAATGGACACGTGACAACGACACACTCACGTGAACCATCGGACAAAACAGCACGTTGGATGAATCATGAACAAACAAATGAGTCTCACTAACCAGACAATTATTCCAATTATTGTATGCTGGGCTAACTAAAGAATTATTCCAATTATTGTGAGTGGAAACATTTAATTTAACTCCAAATGATGCAGAAGGGCAAATTATTTTATGAGAATTGTAAATATTTTTCTTTGAGTTTTACATTTTAACCCTAGAAATATGTTCTTTTAACATCCATCATCACAATGATCCGTTCAAGTACAAATACTACAGACACACGTGGACTAAAAACAGTAAATGTGTGAAAATGTTTAGTGCTATTATTACTACTACTCTACGTGACAGGAGCAGCGCAGAAAGTCAGCTGCTAACGTAAAGTGTGACCGGATGTCCTTGGTGTTCCAGGGCCCCACTGGGCACCGAACCACCTCCTTCTCCGTGCTGGACATCCTGGACCCGAACAAATTCACCAGCTGTCGGCGGCTCCAGCAGCCGCCGCCGCCGCCGCAGCTCGGAGTTCACCGGACGGAGTGCGAGCTGAGCGGCTTCGGGCCGGAGAACCAGAGAGCATCCTCGGCGGAGCGCGACTGCAGTCTGAAGCCCAAAGGCTGCTACGGGGCGGAGGAATATCAGAGAAGTAGGTCTTCAATTTTCCCAAATTTGCGTTTTTTATTGGTGTGTCTTTCCTCATTATCTGACCAAGTCTCTTCAAACCATATGCACTTATTTCTTTCGACCGCTCTGATTATTTACGAGGCAGAAATATTTTATTCTCCTGAATGTTTATTTTCTTACATTTCTACTAAGGTGTTTTCAGTACTTATACAAGTCATTTTATTTTTAGTGTTAATATTATTTGTCATTGATATTGCGTTTTCTCTGAGGATTCTTGCCTCGATGATTCAACAATTTAAAGATTTATTTTGGTCGATTTTATTGGGAATTTCAGAAATGTCGACATGGGTCAGATGATTTGAACATTGATAATCACTAAATGAACATTAGATTTACTCATTCTACGTGCGAGTTACGGGTATTTAATACATGTAGTTTTCCTGAAAGAAGATGAATATCCGTGTCTATTATAACTTGATAAATATTCACCCTTTATTTCCCCGAATCATATGACTTTTGTTTTCGAAATTACTGAGTAATAATGTTCCTGAATTTATATCATATTAATATGAAGACGATTTATTTGTTTGATTTTGTAATAATTGATTAGAAAGGATACATTTCATTGCGTTTTATGCTTTTAGATTTAAACAAATAAAGCAACAAACAAACAAGGACAAATTAGGACAAAATAATTTTAGAATTACTTTAAGCGTCTATTTGCTTTTCCAATAAAAAGGTGTATTGGAAAAACAAGGTGCAAAACCAACAAAACAAAAAAACAAACAAAAAAAGTATAAAAGTAAAAAATAAGTAAATACTAATGACATTTATTTCAAATGAAATAAATGAAAAGGACCCGGAAAAAGTTTTTCAGGAGATATTAAATTTAGGTGAATTTTCATACCATTTTTCCACCCATCAAACAAAATGTTTCAGCATCAGACTTCTTTTCTTCTTTTCTGATGAGTTCAATATGAGTAATAAAAGGGTGGAAAAGAAATAAAATCACTAGTACACTAATAAACACTAATAAAACACCTCATTAAAAAATCATATTGAATTAGTTAACATGAATTACTTTCTAATTTGACATTTGTGGACACAAGCGTTATAATCTGGCTTTGTCACAATTGCTGTGGAAATTGATTAACTGAAAATCTGAATTCAGTTGTTCATATTTTTTGAAAGCACAAATAAAAGAAAGAAAAGTGACATTAGTTTTCCAGCTGAGCTCATTGGCTTCTCAGAGGAAATCTCCTGTTAGAACCTCTGCTCCTGCTCCTCTGCAAAGCTCAGAAAGGTTCACTGATTTTTAATTACTATTTGAAAAGCTGCTCAGAAGCTGTTTTTCTTGCCTCTGGAAAACATACGTTAAAATGTAAAAGAGAATTTCAAGAGGAAATACATAAACCTGTCACCTGTCTTTCTCCACCTGGAAAAACAGACGTGTTTTCAGAGGAAACAGTTGAGTGTGGATTAGTTCCTGGATCTGATCTGAGTTTGCTCTTTGTTGTGTGTTTCCAGAGGAAACCTTTGTGTACAGAAGCCCAGATGAGGACGAGTACCACAGAAGCGGCACACCTGACTCAGAGAACCCAGAGGGGCCGTACAGCAGCGAGGAGAGCACCTCGGCCCCTCACACTCACAGAGACGTGGGCCAGCAGGGCCACCAGGACCCCAGCAGGGACCCCAAGAGCCCAGGAGGAGGGTCCACAGGTCCCAACTCCAATGTCCAGAGTGCCGGAGGCCAGAGTCCACAGGGGAAACCCAAGAGAAAGCGCTCTGGCTCAGACTCCAAGTCAGGAAAACCCCGCAGAGCCCGGACTGCCTTCACCTACGAGCAGCTGGTGGCTCTGGAGAACAAGTTCAAGTCCACGCGGTACCTGTCAGTGTGTGAACGACTGAACCTGGCACTGTCTCTGTCCCTCACCGAGACCCAGGTCAAGATATGGTTTCAGAACCGACGTACCAAGTGGAAGAAACAGAACCCTGGCGCAGACACTTCTGCCCCCACTGGTGCTGGTGGAGCAGGAGGCACAGGGGTCAATGGTGGAGGCGGTCTGGGCAGCCTCAGCCCACTCAGTCCCTCCCCCCCAGTTAACGGGCACCTGGCCATGCACGCAGGCTACGCTGGCCACCACCACCCCCCAGCTGGAAGTCTGGTCCAGCTGCCGTTCCTCACTGCCAGTCACGTCCTGTCCCCCTTCATGCTGGGGACACAGAGTTACACAGCGTCCGCCTTCTACAGTACACACCTGTAGACACACACACACACACACAAAACCTTTGGACAGAATGTGAATATCTGCAGAGACTGTACATACAATATGTTCTAGCTCTGAATTCTGTTCTAAAAACAAGTCATAGGCAAATAGTAGATTTTTCTGTTTTTTAAAAATAAAATCATCTGTATGAATATTGAATATTTAAGGAATGGCTTGATCTATCGTAAGTACTGTGGAATCCAACTTTTTGGACTGTTTCTATAATTTATTGAAATTGTTTCCATGAAATTGTTCGATGTACTGAATCCTCAGCTCACGCCTTTGATATTAAAAGAATGACAATGAAACGTGATGGAAGACCACAGTGAAGTTATTTTCAGGGTCCTGATCCAAACCGACTGTTGTGAATGCATTTGGTTGAGCCAAATGAAGTACTGGATTTCAAAAGTCAGAAAGAAAAGAAAAATTATGTGAAAGAACAAAAAAAACAAACAAAAACAAAACAATGTGAGAAAAACGATCTCAAAGGAAAACGAAAACTAAGCTGCTTGACATTATACAGGAAAGCACATGAGGAAGAAGTCAGGTCATGTTTTCTACTGGTCCTGGTATTTACTGACGAGGACCCAGACGTTCGGATCAGACCAGTTGGTGTTAAAGCTTTATGCATGACCGTGTTACCTGGGTGGAATTAATATCAGCATAACAACTATGGTGCTGCCTATTGGCAACTAAGAGCTGACATTTTTTTTCATTTTAATCAGATGAGTTTTGTGAAGATAACAATATTAAAATGTCCAGTTTGCACACAAAGAGCAAAAGAATATCTCAAGAATTGAATGCTACCAGCAGACGACCGATTATTTGATCCGTAATTTTGTGTTTAAGTTCCCAAGTGGCACACAAATATTACACACTAAAAAATGAAAATGAAAATACGAATTCTGGGGGAATTGCTAATTATTAATATATTATATTATTATTATTATTATTATTATTATTATTATTATTATTATTATTATTATGTGCATTTAGCACATATTTGCTAAATGCACATTTAGACGTGCATTTAGCAAATGTCTTTTGATCTCTGGATGAGTTTGTTTGCGCAACTTCAGTAGTTAATAGAAATACACAAATAAAGTTTGTGAACTGGATTTGAATGGTGATCAGATCCAGTTTGGATGATCACGTCGTTTCACGTCCTAAAATTCATTTAAGACGAACACTGTAGACGTTTAGTTCAAATATTTAAACTCATCTTAAATTACGTACAGTACATTTCACAATTTCAGTCACAGTCTGCATAATAAAGTAGTATAAGATAATAGAAAATCAGTTTACACAAACTTTTAGACAATTAAAAACACTCATTGTCCTTGTAAAACCAATGAGTAGAATCAAATGACTCCGTCCTTCAAATCTCCTTCAGTCCCCTCTATCGTCCAGGTCAGTTGAGAGCGTAGTTGAACTGGTTGGAGAACTTGTCGTGTTTTCTTCTGTCAGCTTTGTTCATCACCTGAGCGACTCGGCTCATCGCGCTCCTGCACCGAAAACAGAAGCAGAGTGAAGGGTAAGAAGAGAAATAAAAAACCAACATGGATAGAAAGAGAAGGACAAAGAGTGAACGTTGGACTCAACCTGGATCGGACTGATTCAGTCTTTGTCCACTAGAATGTCACATTAGCAGACGCTGAGACTTCTCAGACGGAAACTTACTTGTTGAAGACTTTTCTCTCCAGCCTGGAGCGTGACGTGTTGGCGCTCTGCTTCAGATCGCTGAGGTGAGGGAACTTCTTCTTTCCTTTCCCCTTCCTGCTGCCTCTGTTGGAGCCCAGATCTTCTCCTGTAGCTAGTTCAATGTCTTTCATCAGCCTGGTGTCACGCCAGTCTGCCACAGAGCAGAGGAGCAGGGAGGTCACCTGGAGTTTGGACCCACCTGGTCCAAACTGAAAAACTGTGTGTGTGTGTGTGTGTGTGTGTGCGCAGAGTTCTGTTCTTTATCTGCTGCTGAGCAACAGGTTGTTTTTGCTTCTTTGCTAGATCATTTATCTCTTTAAACATTTGCAAAAAGATGCTGGATGAATCTCTCTCTCTCTCACACACACACACACACACACACACACACACACACACACAGTGCTTAGTGGGGCAGAGCTGACAGACATCTGAGTGAGTGTGTGTGAGATGTGTGTTCTATCCCCTGCCCTAACTATCTGCCCCCCAACCCCCCAAAACAAACACATACACACCAGCTGAGGGGACTCAGAGGTGTTAACTGAGAAGCCACTCAGATGCTTCATCGGCGTCTCAAGTCAAAGACCTTTTTCACTACCTCCATCTGATTTCTTTGGTTTCTCTCCAACTCTTTCATTTGCTTTCCACTCGTCTCCCGTCCAGTGTTTCTCCTCCTCACAGACAACCGTCAGAGAACACACACTTTGAACAATGTCAATGCAGCTGCTCCTTTTAGTCGTAATGAGCCTCCTAAATACACCAGCTGCTTTTCAATTACAGCTCCTCTCGTGTGTGTGTGTGTGTGTGTGTAATACGAAATAGATGAGGGTCCAGTCAGATCCAGGGTCAGGCCAACTGATTAATAGCCACACAGATCCGGGGTCAGTGTTCTGACAGTGCTGAGAACCGCCTCCAATCCCGTCACAATCACTGTGTAATTACTGCAGCTCTGTGTGTAATTCTACCTCAGTGACTCTTCATTTAGAACGACACTCCTCCGAGTTACAAACCCCTCATTGATCCGTCACTTAGGATCCACATCTGAGATCAGTATTTTGTTTTCAGCTGTGCTAACAGACAATTACACGCGTTCCCTCTATCCACGGAGCAACAATGGAAGATGTCAGCTGACGACTGTAACATCAGTTATCATCTCATCTGTCGCCAGGGACTTTCCTGAGGAGAAACCACATTTTAAAGATGAAGGGTGTTTTTGTTAATACAGGTTTTTTCATCTACTTCCTGATCTCATGTACCCTGCAGGCCAAGGGTCATAAAGTCCGAAGGTTTATCCTACGATAGTGAGCGATGTGTGTGTGTGTTTGTGTGTGAACCGTTCATCTTGGACTCGTCTTACCAGGCTCCTGCTCCTTCTTTCTTCTTTCCTCTTGATCTTCTTTCAGTCGCTCCTCCTGGCTGCAGGGTCGACCAGCCTCATCGCGAGGGATGATGCGTCCGTGGAATGGACACTAGAGCGCGCACGCACGCACACACACACACGCACGCACACACAAACACACACACACACTGGGTGTGTTTATGGGACAGTTCTTTCAAGTGGCTTCAGAGGTGACAGACTTTTGTTTTGTTAGTTCGAGTTTTCACAGGAACTAATCAGCTCTAATCTGCAGCGATAGAAAGGTGACACCAGAAGGACACGTCAGCTCTCCAACCCACCGGCTGCATTCCACACGCAGTGCTTCTGCTGCTTTTCATCTTCTGCACAGCTTAAAATTCTGTGTGTGTGATATGTTGACTTTGTGATTGTTCAGAACGCTTTGTTGAAACCTTCCTGTTTTGGGATTATTTTGTTTTTGGACGTTGTCACGCGGCAGCTTCAAATCCGAATGGTATTGACTTCAAATAGAAGTCGGAAAGGGAGAAAATGTAACACTGGCAACGGACACTGGACACATGCTGGTGGAAGGCGGTGGGAGGGGTACCCGGGGAGAACCCAAACATATGCAAATGACTGATTGTCAGGTGAAGCTTCATGATGCTTTGAATCTTTCACGACAGTGGTTCATTAATAGGTTTTTTCATTTCTGGAGGCTTCATGCGCACAAACCCCCTGCGGGTGAAGACGGACACATCACACCGGACACCACACGCCAGGAATGAGGAAGTCATCTTCATTCAGGAACTGGAGGTTCATACATGGAATTTACTTTGTAGTTAGTGTGTATCGGTGTAATAGAATGATGAACACTATTAAGTGTCAAATGTTGTGTCTATGTATAATTAAATAAATCCCCCAAACAACATGAAGACAGCTGTGTTTCAAAGAGGTCTAAGACAGTGGACAGTGAATGAACATCCAACAGGTCCATGCATATGCCTTTGTTACTGATCCATCTATTAAGAACATATATGTATTCCACAGTGGGGTTCAGTCAGTTCCTCACTGTCCAACCCATTAACTGGAGAACATCCAAAGCCGTATCAGTCACCAGATACCACCCTCACTAAACACATCGGTACAGTACGTATGCCACTAACTCCACACGGAACGATCCCCAGGCCAGGAACCCAACCAGGGGGTGGTGGCTGTGAGTGCTAACCACTGCACAACCATGTCAGCCACTGAAGGAAATGTATTATTATTACTATATAAAGCCTGCTGATTATTGGTGTTGAAGTGTGAGACAGGTGATTACACCACTCATCACTGATGACAGTAAAAAAGACACGTGCGTGTGTGCGTGTACCTTGATCCGGTCCTGCCTCTGACACAGCCTACCATCTGCCAGCGGGGCTCTGCACTGATGGCTGACAGGTGTGAAGCTTCCAGGAAAAGAGATGTATCTACTTCTGCTCTCTGCCAGCAGCTCTTTGTTCTCCACCTCCTCCTCCACCTCCGCTGGAACCCAGAACTGATGCTGAGATGTGGACCTGTTGATTTCACACACGTGACAGACGTCAGACAGGGTGCTGCTGTTGGTGGCAGTAAACTGTCATAATAAGTATACTTCATGATCTTGCCGGCGTTGGGTTGGTCCTGGCCCCAGTAGTACAGATCTAAACCAAACGGAACCACTGGAGCTTCAGAGGACTTCTGGTCTGAACTGGACTGAGAGGGACCAGCGGCACAGGTGGAACTGGCAGGGAGAGTTTCACACAGAAATTTATGTATTTCACATATCGTTAGCCTAATAGCATAATTGCCATAGCATAATTGCCTAATTGCAACTACGCTATTGGGCTAACTATGTGGCCAACAATTGAAAGAATGACAACATTAAAAAATTTCAAAAAATATCTATTTATGGGGTATTTTATTAATAGCGTCCCCAAAAATGTCATGCTAAAATTATTCATACCCTAGTCCATTATCTTTCTTTAATAGTCAATGGCATAACTTTTATTCTTTATTATTTAAAACTGACAGACAAATTAGAAAAAAATCATTCATCACTAAATAAAAAAATTACAAAAATTAGCAAGGGCTTGAATAATTTTGAGGACGACCATATATATACACAGGGTGTCCCAAAAAATGTATATACATTCGTACAAATCCTTAAAAACTTACAAACACTTACAAATCATTGTAAACTAGGTGTTTATTATAATTCGTTTAATTTTCAATATGTAAAAGAATTTACAAACATCATTTTATTGTTTTGTCACAGCCTGTTCTCAAACTGATGTCCGTTCTGGTCCAGACACTGCAGACAACACAAAGCGATGGAATAGCAGTGACAAAACAATTCCCTTGGTATTTGCATGCATTCACGTCCAATGGTTGCTCTCAATTCAATTCAATCCAACTCTCAATTCTCAATTCAATTTAATGACTGTTATTCAATGACGGTATCTCCTTCAGACTCGGGTCCTCTACCAGAGGGTTCGGCGCAGGATCTTAGCTGTTCCGAGCATGGAGCTCTTTTGGACAGAGATCTGATGTTGTTCCTGGTATCTGCTGGAGCCATTCTCCCAGCTTGGGGGTCACTGCCCCTAGTGTCCCAATCACCACTGGTACCACTGTTGCCATCTATCACCACCACTTTCTTCCGGTGTTAATCCACCACCACTATGTCAGGCTGACTGGCCATCACCATTTTGTTGGTCTGGATCTGGAAGTCCCACAGGATCTTGGCCTGTTTGTTCTCTGTCACCTTTGGGGGTGTCTCCCATCTGGACCCTGGGACCTCCAGTCCATACTCAGTACATATGTTCCTGTACACTATGCCCACTACCTGGTTATGCCGTTGCATGTATGCCTTGCCTGCCAGCATCTTACACCCTGCTGTGATGTGCTGGACTGTCTCAGGGGCTTCTCTACACAGCCTACACCTGGGGTCTTGTCTGGTGGGGTAGACTCCGGCCTCTATTGCTCTGTGTTCAGGGCCTGTTCCTGCAGCCATGAGTAGCGCCTCTGTGCTGTCCTTCAGCCCAGCTTTTTCCAGCCACTGGTATGTTTTCTCGATATCAGCCACATCCTCTATTTGCCGTTGATACAGTCGTATGAAAAAGTTTGGGCACCCCTGATCATTTTCACGATTTTCCTTCATAAATCATTGGTTGTTCAGATCAGCAATTTCAGTTAAATATATCATATAGCAGACAAACACAGTGATATTTGAGAAGTGAAATGAAGTTTATAGGATTTACAGAAAGCGTGCAATAATTACTTAAACAAAAGTAGGCAGGTGAATAAATTTGGGCACCCCAACAGAAAAATTACATCAATATTTAGTAGATCCTCCTTTTGCAGAAATAACAGCCTCTAAACACTTCATATAGCTTCCAATGAGGGTCTGGATTCTGGTTGAAGGTATTTTTGACCATTCTTCTTTACAAAACATCTCCAGTTCAGTCAGGTTTGATGGTTTCCGAGCATGGACAGCCCGCTTTAAATCACACATCAGATTTTCAATAATATTCAGGTCTGGGGACTGAGATTGCCATTCCAGAACGTTGTACTTGTTCCTCTGCATGAATGCCTTAGTATAATTTGTGCAGTGTTTTGGGTAGTTGTCTTGTTGAAGTATCCAACCCCGGCGCAACTTCAACTTTGTCACTGATTCTTGAACATTGTTGGTAAGTATCTGCTGATACTGACTGTAATCCATGCAACCTTCAACTTTAACAAGATTGCCAGTACCTGCACTGGCCACACAGCCCCACAGCACGATGGAACCACCACCAAATTTTACTGTGGGTA
>CAAKHB010006314.1:3999-16499 GCA_901007665.1 Aeoliscus strigatus | reverse complement strand
CTCTCAGTTCAGTCAGACAAATAACCATAAGCTCCACTTGTCTCTCCATCACTCTCCTTTTATCTCCTGTGTCTTTTCTTCTGTTCGATTCTCAATATCTCCCTCTCTCTTGTTTCATCCCTTCCAGGCAGCTAATGGAGAACAAAATCACCACGATTGAGAGAGGAGCTTTCCAGGACCTAAAGGAGCTGGAGAGACTGTGAGTACATGTTGTTGTGCCTGCACAGCTGCTATGATCAACTTTTTATTTTTTTTTACATACTTTCTATACAAATACATTGTCCCAGATGCAAACCATATGCGTGCCAAGTAGAACCACATGTTCATTTTCTTTTATGGTGAAATGAACACATAAAATGGAAAAATACAAAATGAAAGAAAAACAACATGAAAAGTATGAGCAAGGTGTTGGGCTGCATTGAGCTGCCAGAACGACCTTTACACGCTTTTTAATATATTCTACAAATATATTTTGGAGACATCCCTCATAGCAACACCGCTCTGGCGGCAAATTTACACTCTGCCCAAATGCAGCAAAGAATTATGGTCCACATGTGTCCCAGATCTGGTAGCCAGAGAGGTGGTGTTTGGGTTAGTGGGACAAATTAGGGCGAAAACACCTTTGGGATCCTTGATCCTCCTATGAAGTACAGGATGAAATGATACTTTTCATTTTATGAAACACGTAAAAGTTCTGGGTGGCACAGACAGGCACAGTACTGAAACTGGCTGCCAGAGCTGAGACCCCGTGACCCCAGAGCAGTTCTCCATCAGGGCTGTTCCACTGCACGGTTCTGTACCCGGTACCTGGTACTGTTTTTAGTTCCATGAACTAAACACAAACAGGTTTCAAGCGAGCCGGTACTAAACATGACATTGCAGAGGGACGTCCTCTGATTGGTCCCTACAGACAGGGGGCCGTCCTCTGATTGGTCCCTACAGACAGGGGGCCGTCCTCTGATTGGTCCCTACAGACAGGGGGCCGTCCTCTTATTGGTCCCTACAGACAGGGGGCCGTCCTCTGATTGGTCCCTACAGACAGGGGGCCGTCCTCTGATTGGTCCCTACAGACAGGGGGCCGTCCTCTGATTGGTCCCTACAGACAGGGGGCCGTCCCAAGTCTGGTTAGAGTGTTTTTGTTATCAGTTCCATGTGGAGATCGTGTCCTGCTCCGTCTCTTTCCTCCGTCTGTTACCAAAGTCCCCAAACAGTCACGTCTCCATCTCGTCCATGTTCGACATTGTTTATGTGTTTATGTCACGGTAAAAAAAGGCCGTTGCTGCAGTTTCATGCAGCTGGCGCTGTGATGTCAGCACCCACATCATCGAGGAACTGAACTGTGATGGAAAAGAACCTGAATGGAACCAAACTGAATAGAGACCAACTGTGTAGTGGAAAAGGGCCATATGTGGGACAAATGGGGGGTGGGGGCACCAGTGCTGCCCTGGGCTGGATTCGGTTCTTTCTTTTTGGCCACAGTGATGGTTGCAGTCTGATTCCAATCGTACCACAGGACTTCTGAGGTCAAGCTGATGATGGCTGATTGCTGATTGGGGCATTTCTCTGAGACGCACGTTATTAACGTGTCAGTGTCTTGTTGCAGAGAATGCAAAACAAACAGAGTGAACAACATTCGTCTGGGAATCCAGACCCACACGTAGAAAGATGTAGACCGTCTCAAGTCAAGGGGCGGCACCTACGGGTGCACGTCCAATGTTACTGCCCACAGTCGGACAGTTATCAGAGCAACAAGTCCGTGGTAGTTTGTTTTGGAGAAGGGATGGAGATGAGGTGAGATGGAAATGGACCCTTTGGTGGTCTCTGAAAGAAACATCCAACGATTCAAACGGCGGCTCTTCATCGGCCGCAGACATCTTTGTTTGGACATAACCACTTACACAGCACTGTCGCCGTGCAGTTAAGCCCCGCCCACATACTGGCTCTGAGTGATGTGATTGATCTTCACTGGTTTTAGGTTTTAAGTTAATGAGCTGCATCGGTTCACGCCCTGATGGACCTGAAGAGGAAATCCAAATATGCCGGCAGTACGTCTGGATCTCCAGGCTGATATTTAATGTATTTTGGTTGAAGATGTGAGTTGGTCGCATGCAGCTGTAAATCACACCGTTTTGGAATGGATGTGGGTGACGTTGAGGCGTTCTAGTCCTCTGGACTTGAAATCTGGAGATAACGTTCATTTACCATTTGCATGTTTGTATGACTTCAGCCGGGCCATGGTGAGCTGTGAGTCCCCCAGCGCTGAATGAGGAGGAGCCAAAGGTTGTTACGGTGCTAGCGAGGAATCACTGGTATTCAGCATCCAACCCGCCGGCAGTTATGGCGTAATTAAGTCTTTGCCGTCTGGGAGCGACACAGAGACTGCAAGAGACGGGGGACGTGGACCCCCGACCGGTGAAATGTCCATTGTGTCGACTGTCAACTTTGCTTGATGTGTGTACCGTTCGTGTGTGTGTGTGTGTGTGTGTGTGTGTGTTATGTGGTCTGAGCGACGCAGTGACACAGTGGAATGCAGCAGACTGTGACAGTGTGAGGAGACGCAGAGACAGTAATCAGACATCAGAGAGCCACATACATGATGTAAACCACGTGAAAACACTTGTTCTTGGTCATTTTCTTGAGGAGCTGAATGATGAAAAAGGAAGAAATTTTGCCAGCTGCTCTCGTCTTCTGGTTTTGGTCAGCTGTGTCCCCGGGATGCTGTAGCTGCTCTGACAGAGACAGGAGCTCAGTGGACCATAGTAGGAGATCTGCTGGTGTTTGTCAAGCTACCAGCGCAGTGAGCGAATGCCTAGATGGCGCTGTAAAGCAACATCAGACTGTGTATGTGCCAACGTTAAGAGTAAAATGGGACTGTGACTCCCCTCTGTGCAGGGAAATCCTACGTGTCGGTCAGCAGTCTTCCAGAGGTACAACTAATGTGCATCCTGTCGTCCTTTTCGCTCGGCCTCGTCTCCCAACAACAGCTAACTTTGTGACACAACATGGCTGCTGTCTGTTGTCCTCGTGAGGGTTTTCAACTGTAATTCACCGTCTCTGGCGTGGCATGTTCACAAACACAAAGATGGAGTCAGTCATCAATGCCCCCCTGCAGCCGCCGGACAAAGGCATATCTCCAGAGTCTGGAGTTCAGGGGCTCATTTCAAAGGCCTCCGTCCTCCAGGGAGCTGGAGGGGGCCTGCTGGGCACCGCTGCCCAGAGGAGAGGGCCCTAAGCTGGGCTGATGAATCCACAGTGACTGCCCCCCACGGGGGTGGGAAACGGTTCCCCTTCTCATCCTTTTTTTGCGATAAGCCCTGCAGCGCAGTGCAGGGTGGGGTCAGGTGTGGGGCAGTAGCTGGGAGGGGGGGGGTGGCTGATTGAAGACGCATGTCATCCCACACTCGTGCACAAACATACACGGGCACGAAAACACACATTCTCTTTCGCAAGGCTGCTCCGTCACTACTAGTTTTATCTCGACCCCCCACAAAACACAATCACACACACACACACACACTCACACACACCCCCTCGGTGTGTAATTCAGCCCACCTCCTGTCATGTTGTCTCCCGTACCCACCCAGCTCATCCTCTCTCTCCATTGTCCTGGGTATGTAGGAATGTGATACATTCCTCGTTCTCTCCCTCTGGGTGCAGAATAGGAACGTTCCGGATCCTCTTATCCTCGTCTCACATTCTGGTTTATGGCTCCTATCCACTTCTCCATCTGCGGGAGTGAGGGAGATAACAGCCACTGACACGCAGAAAGAAAAGCCTAATTACAGGTTCTGAGGTGGTTTCAAAGAACATCAGTGAGATCCAGGCTGACTTCATTAGTCAGGAACCGAGAGGTCGCAGGTTCAAAATGATTTCGACCGTGATGAAGACGCCTTACCTGCACTAAAACCAGGTGAGGAGGAATAATTAAGCCTGACAGCGAGTGATCATTGTAATACATGGACAACAGGGGTCGCAGATAGCGTCCTTTCAAAGTAAAGTCCTGGATTAAAGTGAAACGATTGGTTTTAGCCCCTGAGAGCGATGACACTGGTCACGTCTCGTGACCGTTTTTTCTTGAGCAGCTGTGAAGACGAACAAAAGACTGTTTGGTCTAGAAGGTTATTGATAGCAAAGGAACGCTGAGGCCAGAGTGATCGTTGATGTTCAGACTGGAGTGTGTGAGTGTGTGTGTGTGTGTGTGTGTGTGTGTGTGTGTGTGCTGAGTGATGTTCACGTCTGATGGACGTCTGCTCACTAAAAGCGTGGATGTCTCTGTGTTCATGCACACACAGGTCAAGTGGGTTTGAGTCTTCTCTGGTCTCTGAGCCACAGAAATGACCAGTGTTTTGTTGTAACTATGGTAACAGATTGTGTGTTCGTATGACAGAAGTGTAACTGGTGGTGTAACTGGATTCCATAGATGGTTTTTTTTGTCCTTTCTAGCCACAGACTGCAGCGTGTAATCCTACACATCAATGAGCCTCGGAGGTGTGAGAACTGAAAGAATGTGTGTGTGAGTGTGTGTGTGTGTGTGTGTGTGTGTGTGTGTGTGTGTGTGTGTGTGTGTGTGTGTGTGTGTGTGTGTGTGTGTGTGTGTGTGTGTGTGTATTTACTGTGTGGTTTGTGGCCCTCTAGCATCTGTTTATGACTGGTGGGATTATCACCACGCTGCAGTGAGGTATTAGCTTGTCGGTGTGACTCTCACACCTCAGAGGATAGAGGCTACTCAGACGGACTCAGATGGACTAATGAGAAACTGCAGCGAAGTAGTCTGGACACACACACACACACACACACACACACACACTCCAGTGGAAGATTACATGTGGATCATGGTCTTTACTTGGATTGAACATATCTGACAACGGAGCTGTCTCAGAAGAAGAAAAGATCAAGAAATGAGATCAAAGTAATTGAATTTCTTGCAGAGGTATAAATAAGTGTAACGTGATCGTCGGTCCAATGTGAACTTTTCTTCTTACAGGTGTCGGGAAATGAATCTGTCGTACTGAAAAATGATGAACTCATAAAGCAGTCTGAAGGTTTTTTGTTGTAGAGTAGGACATTGTTGAGCCTACACACACACACACACACACACACACACACAGAGCTCTTGGGTTTTCAAACATGAGGTCAGGCTTTTACAACACAATGTGTGATTTAAAAATGCTGTGAAACCCTGGATTGTCGCCACCATAACACAGTTTGGTTCTTTGGTGCTGGTCCAGTGTTTCCTGGAAGCGGTGTGTGAAGCTGCAGTGCTGCAGATCCGATCAGAATTCAGCCCAGACATTTTGTGGTAACTACATTTACGAAGGATCTTGAACGAAGTACATTTAATTCCCGAATAGCTTGACCGACTTTATGTGGCAGCAGGAATAACAAAGATAAGACGATGGGAGTATCCCAGGATTATAAGAAAGGAGGCTCAGACTAAACTGATGGCTGATGTCCAAACAGCTTCATGACAATGATATTCTTTCTCCTCGGCTCGCAGGCGTCTTCACATTTCAGTCACACAGTGGATGTTAGAAGAGTGTGACCAGGTTCCGTATCCAAACACATCCCTCGCCTGCTGGCTTCAGGTCCTTCAAACAGCCGATGGCAGAACTTTGTCCAGTTCAAACTTTGTGGGTCAGGAGTTCCCGTAGTGACTGATAGCTGCTCTGTTCAGTCAGCTCTACACCCGCTGCAACAAACAAACAAACAAAGTGAATCAGCAGTGGGCCTCGCACAGGTTTGGAGCCCCGGTGCTACCGGTGAGTCCTGTTTTAATGTTGGACTCCCCAGCGGAGGTGAGAACAGGATTCGCTCCTAACGAGCAGAGTTAGCCAAGAATCGAGGGCTCTGCAGCCTCGGAGGAACCAGCAGCACATCTCCGTCTTCACCACCATCAACCAGTCTGACAGCATTGCTGCTATTTTAGAAGGATGAGCTCAGAACGCCCGCCGCCCCCCCCTCCGCCTCCACACCTCCACTCTCCAGGGGGAGGTCTAGCCCACCAACGGGGCGCTGAGGGTTGGGCAGGACCCACAGGACCACGTGGGGCTCTTAGCCCCCAGAGCAGGCGTTAACGGAAGACGAGTGAATAATTTAGACACATCATTTCTACTGGATGTCAAATATTTATAAGTGGCCTCTGATGTAACACGCGTGTTCATGTATTTGTGCATTTGTGCGTGAACGCTGGACTCAGAGGGGATGACGCTATCGAGGGCTGAAGGTGGAACACGGGGGTCAAGAGGGAAGAAGTCACTGAAAGGGGCGGGGCTTATTTCTGTTTGATTAATGCATTGTAGTCTGATGTTTCCTGATCATGTGTGTTCCAACGGGACTTGTAAACGTTCCTCCTCCAGCAGCAGCTGACGGTATGTGTGTGTGTGTGTGTGTGTGTGTCAAGGTTAAACTGTTTCGACAGCCTGTCTCATACTGTGTCACCTCACTCTCCCCTAACTCACACACACACACACACACACACACACACACACACACACACACACACACACACACACACACACACACACACACAGGCATACAAACCTCTTCACTCCACTCAACCAGGGTTAAATGATCGCACCCACATTATTAAACTCACCCGAGTTCTCTGGGCTCTTGTGTTTGTGTGTGTGTGAGTGTGTGTGAGTGTGTGTGATGACAGTTTGTTGTGAGTTCTTCCCCTGTGAGGGCCTTGTTTACTCAGTGGGGTCCTTTTCACACATTCGGTAGCCCGGCCAGACTGCCTGTTTGTTTTTCCCACATCGTCTCCTCTTCTCCGCCTTTGTGGTGGAAAAAAAAAACGCCCCCTCCCCTTCATTCGAACCCCCGCTCTCATCTTTCTCCCCCTGCCTTCCCTTCGCCCTTCTCGTGTTCGCTGTTTGTCTGGCAGCCATGTTGTACCCCTTAAATCAGGGGGAACTGGAACTGGTCTCGGTGCGTGTTTGTGTCAAAGTGTTTCCATCAATCTCCCTGTTTTTTTCATTCTTCTGTTACAACGAACGACTTTACGACCACAACAGCGTGATTCCATCTGATGATGAGGAAAACGGAAACATGTCACGACACAAAACAATGCACCCACACTATCGACACGACACGACTTTATTCCCTAATTTATTCTGTGTTTTTCCAGGCGCCTGAATCGGAATAATCTGGCCGTCTTCCCCGAGCTGCTTTTCCTGGGAACGACAAAGCTTTACAGACTGTAAGTCCTGCTTCTGTTTCTCCTTTCCTATGTGCGCCGTTCGCTCGGACACCGTTTTACCCACGTGTTTGCTTGACGGAGGGCACCGCGGAGAAGGCCTGACGTCCCCCTGACGCTTGTGTTTTGGGGCGTGGACGGAGTGAAGTTCACGTGACAGTGACACGTTCCGATCTTCCTTAGTTAGTAAGTGTTTCTGAGTACAGTCCAGAGTTTGGAACCGACTCCCACGCGTTTGTCTTTGGTCTCCTCAAACACTCAGTCTGCTCAAGTATCTGATGTTGCGTTGGTTTTCTCTTTGTTTATTTTGTATCGTGGGTCACAGCGGCGTTCTGGTCTGATCAGTCCCAGTTGTTAGAGTCCTGCTGACTGTCTCATCACCTGTCACTGTTTGCGTCAGCGTTTGTTAGGCCCAAATGACCTTGACCTTTGACCTGTGAGCACCAAATTCCAGTCAGTTCTTCCTTGAGTTCACGTCAGCTGTAATCATTTCCCTGCAGGTCCTCTTTGAGAACCCCCCCCCACACACACACACAAACAAACAAACAAACAAAAAGCCTCCAGTGACCACGGCTGCGGCGCAGAAGCATAAAAAATGTGTTTTTGTCTGTGACCCAGTCGCGGTGTTTTAGTCGGAGGGACGTGAGGGAGGACTGCTCTGACATGTGTGTCTCCATAGAGGCCAGTTCAGTAGCTAATGGAGATTAACGCTCCAACAGCTGCTGCCCACTGCCAGCGTGTGTGTGTGTGTGTGTGAGTGTGTGTGTGTGTGTGTGGTGGGAGGAGAACCGAGCTGTGGTAACAGAGGTGGGTTCCTCAGACATTTCATGGCTGGACAAGAGTTTTGGTGACAGATACATTGATAAAAACACAGTGTTATTGCAGCCTGGGGGCCGTCGCCGTCGGTGACGAGCTGCTGAAGCTGTGGGAACTAACTCCCCGTCGTGGCCGACTGTGGTCTCAGGGAATCATTATGGTGGCTTGTATTTATATATGTGGCTGGACCTATTTATCTAAAACAAACCGGGCCGCTCCGGTGATTCACAGTGTGTCGGAGTTGTTTACGTTCTGCGGCTGCCGCTGCGGTCGGCGGAGCCTGACCTGTCATGTCTGAGGGTGTGTGTCTGCGTGTTCGGCCCGTTCTGTGTGTGTCTTTCTCAAGGCCAAGAGTTGGCATTTTGCTGGGCGTGTGGGGCCGAGGTAAAAATACAACTCTGCTGTCCTGCCCGCCACTCAGCTGTCACCAGCGAGTGGCCTCAGAGAGTGTGTGTGTGTGTGTGTGCGTGTGTGTGTGTGTGCTCCAGGTGTTCAGGAGATGCTCCGCTGTTGGCTGCACATCAAACTTCACACAGAACAGCCATACACGTGACATGTGTTCATGAGGGTCCTGTCTTTGAATTTGGTCTAATTCAGCAGTGAAGGAAATGAAATGAAGGAGAATTGCTCAGAAACGGCGTGTGAGTGTGGAGCTACAAGCGTGCGTGTCAGATGTTTGGACGTGTCTCTGAAGGAACTACAACAGAGTATTTCCAGCAGGTCGGTCAGTATCAAGTATGTGCACACGTCTTCACCTCCTTACATTGTGTTTGTATTGTTGGGAAACAGCATGAATCCCCAGGGAATGTCTGGGTGGAAGTGCTGGTGTGTTACATTTGGTTTGCGGTCAGAGAGTATGTGCCAACGGGGCCCACTTGCGACACTCCTTGCGACAGCACAGCTATATATGAACCCCGGCTTAACCTGCTATTCTGAAAACGTTGTTTCTGGGTCTTGGAACATCTGTGTGTGTGTGTGTGTGTGTTTATCTGTGCGTTCTGATGTTTGCTCAGCACGCTGGCTTCAGATTCAACTTGGCTGTGGTCAGAGATGAGACGTACATGTTTACACGCACACACACACCTTCTCCTTCCTTGTTCTTCTGATTCGGAATTCACCCGTAGGCGTCAGCGGTCGTCCTCCCACTGCGGCGTAGTGTCTGTCTGCCGCCCGAGGAGAACGAATGCCTGGAGAGTTTTTTTCTCCTGTGTAAACGTACGTTTAGAGTTAAAGGAGCATGTGCGACAGAGATAAGTGGCAAGAAATCCAGTGAAGGAAACCTCTGCGTCCTCGTCGTTGACGCTTGTCTGTAGAACAGATGCACCCACCGCCCCCATCCCAACACCTTGGCCCACCCTCTGTTAGGTTTCGTAGACATGCGCATGTGGAGACTTCTCTCCGTTCCCCTGTCACCTTCTGTCCTACGGTGGATCGCTGCGTCCTCACTCCGATAACAGCTGTGTGAGAAAGGGACGAGGGACAGACGAGTGCCACGGCCCGCCGCGTCATCAGAAGGACTGAAACCAACACCCCGCTGGCCGAGAACCGTCAATGACACAAATGTAGATCTTCTCATTAACTACAGCTGTTGGAGGTTCAATCTGTTCAATGCAGATAAAGAGAAAAATCGATTTTCCAGCTTCAGATTCATTTCCTAAATCTTCCTTTGCTTCCAGTGCGTAAACACGGCCGGCGTGCTCTTTCATGCAGCGGGTACTGGATGAGTCTGGGCTGAAACCTCTGGAACTGTGTCTCAATGTATTGTCTTTTTTGTGTGTTCTCACCCTCTCAATCGTCGTTCTGTGAAAACTAATTGTCATTTGTGTTTGGTGAAAGACCCACAAGTGTGTGTGTGTGTGTGTGTCGTTTTCTGTCCTCGGCAGGACGGCCATCAGTGGTCAGATGAAAGGGGGTGAGATGAAAGAGGGATCGATGAGGAGGGACTGTGTGATAAGATAAAAAGAGAACGGGTCACTGCTTCCACTAACCGCCCAACCCTTCTTGAGTATGAAGCCCAAGTGATGCGACAGTGTGAGTGTGTGTGTGTGTGTGTGTGTGTGTGTGTGTGTGTGTGTGTGTGTGTGTGTGTGTGTGTGTGTGAAATTCGTTTCCGTTTTAGATGAAAGAAGGGAGGGTCCAAAACGGGTACTCCCCATCACTCTGTCTCTCACACACACACACACACAATTCATA
This sequence comes from Aeoliscus strigatus, assembly GCA_901007665.1. NCBI lineage: Eukaryota > Metazoa > Chordata > Actinopteri > Syngnathiformes > Centriscidae > Aeoliscus > Aeoliscus strigatus. Next base: position 6,292 of record CAAKHB010006314.1, on the reverse strand, counting down.
TAGAATTAATATGCAGAGGAGGCTACGTATCGGGTGTGTGTAATGGTTCTTAATCCTCGGCTAAACGCTGCCCTGATGAGGTTTTAACGGGCGGCATTGTTGCTTAGCAGCCCCGTAGGTTGTGTCTTTGTCTTGTGTGAAGGCTTAACCCTGCTGCGCACACACAGACACACACACCACCACAGTGGAGATGACAAACGCAGCACAATGGTCAGAAGGGCGCCAGCGTCCTTCAGACGTGGGTTTCCCAGAGTGTCGACAGTTAACTAACAGAGAGAGTGGCGGATGAAGAGAAGAAAGGAAGAGGAAGACGGAGGTCAGGCCGAGGGAAAATGACATTTTCTCTGAGTAAATAGTGATTTTTAATTAAGACTGAGAGCATTCAGTGTTTGTAGTTGCCACAGTGACGATGACCTCTGGGTCCCCAGGAGGTCAGAGGTGAAGAATGTTCCAGTCAGGAGATCTAAGAAGGAGATGACTTATGACACCGAGGAGGAATCTGCTTCTCATCGTCAACGACAATCAGACCTCGTTAAATGTGTAGCAGCTGTTTCAGAAGGAGACAAAGGCCCCTCCTCCGCTCATCAAACGTCACTTTACAAAGATCTTTGTCACATTCTGACATAGGACTCATATTCATATTCATATCTGACACAGAACGTCACAGACGACAAACAACAAATTCGACCTGCGGCGCGAGTCGAAACGCGTCGGTGCCGATGGATAAAGATGGTTCGTACTTGAAGTCGGGTCAAACAAAGGTGTCAAACGTGTTGGAAGGTGTGGCTCTGGAGTGGAAATCCATTCCATGATGGATTGATGACGTCGTCAGAGACAGACGGATCTCAGACACAAAGAGAAGGACTTCTTTGTCGATGCTGTAATGTTATTTAAAACAACTCCTTTACATCCTATTGGTTATTTAGTGTCGGGGGAGGGGTTTGAATGTGGCTCCTGTCCTTCATGACATTTGTTTACATAGCATATGCAAATATCCTCCATTGTGTCTGCTCCAGGAAATGAAGTTAAGCTGCTGCAGCGCGAAGCATCTGTGGACGGGGTCTTGGTCCCTTTTCCCCTCTCACTGGCCAAACACAGCACTTTACCATTCAGCAATATTTCCTGCCCCCTCCTGTTTCTCTGAATGCACTTTTACCAGATATAAAAACTCAGAAAACAGCTCTTTCAGATCTTTTCACATCACACAAAGACACATTGTCCAAGACATGGTCTCATTAGAGCTCTTGGATCCCACTGACCGCATTCGATGTGAACGCTGTTTTTATTTGTCCTTCTTGTGGATTCACGTATTCTCATTTCATCTGCACACACACCATGAATCAGGCTGACACCAACGTAACACGGCCGACGTGTTTGAAGGAGTGTCAGTGACTCACTCGCCTTCAGACGAGTCACATGACGGCCGATCTGAATCGCTCGAGGCCACTCATTCCTTCGAAGTGATTTAGCCATTCAGAGCCCCACACAATGCCTGAATTCATTCTCAAGCGGTTCAGAGCCTGCCTGCCGAAGCCAGAATGGCATTATTAAGAGGGTGTTAGTACAAAAGATGATGTTATACCGACAGAATGTAAAGATGAACGTGCCCCGACCGACTTTTATCACGGCCAGAACAAACTGGTCTGTGATTGGACCAAACGAGCTGAGTGTGAGCGTGTTTGTGTGTCTTTGTTGAATTTATGACACTTTAGTTCACCTGTCTAAATCTGAAAATGTGAAATGGTGATTTGATTGGACATTTCCCGTTCAAACGATTGCAAACGACGTCCTGAGCTGAACTCCGCCATGACACCACGTTCAGTGAGGATCAGGTTCAGTCAGGTTTCAGCTGTCAGGGCAGATAAACACGGACGTCAAGTCGCTGGAGATCGGAACCGGCCATGTTTTCTCCGACGTGTCGACATATCACATCATCAGATGATGCTCAGACCCGGGGTCACATCGGATTTGGCCAAATGACATTTGTTCATTTCCGCTGTTTAAATGGGAACATTTGTGACCGGGCAAGAACTCTTCCTTCACCTCTTTTGTCATCTCCCGAAACGTCCGTTACGTCTTTTCTGAATGCGGCTGGATCAATCACCTGTTGAACAGGGAGTGTGTGTGTGTGTGTGTGTGTGTGTGTGTGTGAGAGAGAGAGAGAGAGAGAGAGGTCAGAGCTCACAGGTGAAAGGTCACAGGGAGCATCAGTGTCAACTGATGAGATATCCAGGATAATGGACATGCCAGGAGTGGGGGCGCTGCTCTGCCCATCAGATTCCAGAGGCAGTGA
>CAAKHB010006311.1:8837-19601 GCA_901007665.1 Aeoliscus strigatus | reverse complement strand
GGGGGGCGGGGGGGGGGGGGGGGGGGGGAATACACGCTCAGTATAATATCATGTAATTATCAAAAAAGGATCATCAGCTGTGAACGTCATTTGAACCGTCACACAATGACGTGCAGTTTTATTGTTTCTCTTGTTCTTGACTTCTCTGCTGGTTTTACCACATTTTTGTTGTTTGTTTTTGTCAGCAGCTCAGGAGCTTTAACCCATGTTTGTATGTGAGTTATCAAGATATCAAGATCATGATTTCTGCCTGAAGCGCGGTGCTGTATCAACAAAAGATAATAATGTGGGTTGTATGTAAATAAGAAAAGTACAGCCATAAGGTTTAAGGTTTAAAACAAAGTTTCATTGAACGTATTGAAGATAGACGTCAAACTACCTGAACTAAATACCTGTCCTATTGGTCACACTGCGAACCGAAGGAAAGTGCACCGTGAATTTTATGACTGAGCCATAAAAGCAGCGTGCGTATATAAAGCTGCAGGTGATTCCACGAGACTCGCTGGCGAGCGACCGTAACGGTGAGTTTTGTTTGGTGCATCTGGTCAGAAGCAGGTCAGAACATGGACAAACATATCTGGAATTAGAAATAAGTTCAATAACAACAGCTTTTGTGTGTAATTTGATAATTATTAGACTATAAATTTCAGCTGTATATGTATAACTGCCTTCTGGAGCAAGAAATAATACTTTATTATAATTTGTTTCTAAGAACAGTATTTATAAGTGTATTGGAATTAATAAAATGTTGATTTAATGTATTAAAATTGTGTTTATTATCTGAATCTTGTGAGTAAGATTATATGGGTAAATATGCTGCATTCTACCTTCCTACGTTCTCCCTCCAGACATGAAGAAACATCACAAGCTGTAACCATTGTGTGCTCTATCTCCAGATGAAGCTGTCAGTGTTTCTGCTCTCGGCCCTGTTGGCTCTGTCCTCAGCCAGTCTGCAGGACATGGTGAAGAAGAGCTCCGAGCACAGGAAAGGTGAACGACCGGCTCCTTTGAGAACTTAAGTTTGATGCTTGTGCCACCTTCACACTGCAAATGAAATGGTTTCATTTTAAAAAGTAGGGGCAAACAAGTATCTGTTGAGTGTCACTGACACCATCTCTCAGTGCTCAACGTTTCAACCATCTCCTCAGTTGTTCAAACTCTGTGACTTTCACAGTTTCCCTGCTGAACTCAGAGCTGCAGGGCCGCGTCCCAGATCTGACTGGCAGCAAGGTTGTGTCAGGTCCATCGGCTCCATCGGACCTGGAGCAGCAGCAGGACCTCCTCCCCTCCTCCATGTTCGGCGATAATGTCAACCTGGAGTGGTTGGTCTGGAACGGTGCTCTGCCCAACGGAGCCGTCGCGATCTACAACGGCTACACGGAGCGCACTGACTACGTCTGTAAGTACCAGTGCGAGGCTGGTTTCTACAACCCCAGTCTGGGCCCCTACTGCCGCTACCCCTATGGAGACCGTGAATATTATGCACCCGAGTTTGAGATCCTGGCCAACAAAGACAACTTTGAGTTTGTGGAGTGGAAGGAAGGTTCGTACGGGTCAGTGCCCCAGCATTCCGTCAGGACCTGTGCTGGCGTTGGCGTCTATGTTGGGAAGAACAAGTACGGTCTCGGAAAGGTTGTACCACAGTATGAAGCCTTCTTCCTGCCATGGGAAGGCGATGAGTATTGGTATAAGAAGTACCAGGTGCTGACCGTCAACAGAGACGCTTACACACAGCACCTGTCTGATGTCAAGTACGACATCGATGAGGTCGCCATCTTTCAGTATCCTCCTGAAACCATGCGCATCTCTGGGGTCACCAACAACGAGTGCCAGTCGGTGGTGAAGACGGTCACCATCTCAAAGACCACAGAGGTAGAAACCACCTGGAACATCGGCAGATCGACCATGCTGGGCGTCACTGGCAGCATCACCGCCAAGATCCCGCTCATCGGCTCCGGCGGCATTGAGCTGAGCGGTGAGAAGACACTGCAGTTCTCCAGGGGAACCACCATGGTGGAGGCACTCAGCCACTCTGTGTCCGTGGAACTCACCGTCCCACCAAACCACTCCTGCAGGGTCCGCATGGAGGGGCGCAAAATCAAAGCCGACATCCCCTACACTGCACGTCTGAGCCGCACCTACCGCAATGGCGAGACCCAGTGGACGTCCATCGCAGGCACGTATGACGGCGTCCAGATTGGAGAAGTTCGGGCCGTGGTGGACCGATGTGAACCTGTGGCTGATGCCAAACCGTGCCCCTAAAAACTGAGAGGGAGCCAGCAAAAGCTACGCAAGTGTGGAAAAGTTACAGTTGTACCATAAACACACTGTGTTGTCTGAAAAACACTCGGGAGATGAATAAAAAAAATCTGTCACTTTTTGACTCTCTCTTGTTCTTCACCAGCAAATATTACAAATAAAACTGAGCATATTCTTTTTACTTCATTTGTCGGCCACATTGAGTGACTTAGGGATTCCTTTTGGAAACGTTTGTACATTTAAGCGAGATCTGAACATAGGAGACTGAAAGGTGAATGCATAGAGATAAGATCATATTCACTACAATAATATGACATTGACCAAATGAACAGGAGGAAGGTAACACAAATATACACACTGTTCTGAGTGAATAAGAGGATTTTGCACAAAATGTGTCATTTTATGAAATATCTCCATCTGAGTTATAGTGGCCAAAGTTTCTGTAATCTTCCCTACAATCACATTTTTATAAATGCTTCAGATCACAGACAAAGACGTATTAGCTGTCAGTGTGGATGGTCGGACTTCAGATGTCAACAAACATGGCAGCCGACAGAAGAGAAATCAACTGATGGAGTCATGAGCCCGTCTCAAAAGAGCATACGCTGCAGTGTCATGTTGGAATCAGGGCGTCAGTCCGTCGTAGCGCCAAGCCACAAGTAAAGATGAATACTTGTATCCAGGCTGTATAGTGAGGCTAGTACTAGCTACTGCCACAAGCATACATGCTACACGCTGTTTGCACTTGGTTGTTGCCAAAGGGGTCAAATTATTGAGGACAGGCTTCCATGAAAGTAGTAAAGTCTGTGATGACCTCTAACAGTACAGCATGATTACAAATAACGTCTGGTAGTTGATCATAAACGTGACGATACACCTCCACAAACCCTGACCTACACTCTTTTGTTAACAAGCCTGAAACAAATGAACAAACATTTAATTTGCATGTTGTCAAAAAAGTTCAATATACATCCAGACTTGTTTATTTGTATGTGGCTGGAATATAAACGTACTTTTAGATATTTCATTGTCTTTTCTGAAACATTCTGAGAAAAGACCCAATGAGCTGTAAAACCCTCAGCTGAGTCGTGCACGGAACCTCAGAAATCCTTTGGGTTCGTGTGACAGTTGGGTCTGTCGTTGTAAACGACCTTTACACTGGCTCCGACAGATAAACCCATGATAAATGTCTGTCTCAAGGACAAACACTGATGTACAGGACATCAGTGATGTTCACTGTGTGTGTGCAGGACGCTGCTGAGCAGCTCCTCCTTTGGTGAAAATTGGCAGCCGGTGATGTTACGCAAGGAAAGTCCGTCTTAATCAATGTCCCATTGTTAAAGCAGATCTAATCACTTTGTTCCAAGGTTATCTAACATGCTGTATCTTCACATCTGTGGAGGAGCAGCAGGACTCTGGACATCGCGCGATCTTCTTCTGTTCCTCTATCTCATTTTCCTTTTTTTTTTTTTAACAAAAGCTGAAAGGTCTTCTAGTAAACAGTTTTCACAAAAAAACATAAATTAATTATTGAAACAGACAAACAATGACTACAAAACCCAACGACACTGGAAAACTTCAAATAAAAATGCCTTTCATACATGATTTCCTTCTTACCTTCCGTCTGTGTCTGTCAACACTATAACCACTCCGATAGAGACGTATCAACAATAAGAAACTTTATAGAGCACTTTTTGAAACATGTATTACAACGTGATTGGAAAAGTTGTCACCATTGACCACAGCTGTGAAACACTTCATTTTTCACTGGCTTATTTCATCTTTGGACGGAATTGAAACACATTGGGTCAACGGGCAAGAAGCTGCAGCTCTCCCTCCTGTTTATTGGGGGCAATTAGTGACTGATAGGCTTTTAAAACTCGACACACGCTGCGCTTGGTGTCACTGCAGCAGGAAGCTGGCAAGGTAAAAAACGCTTCTCTTCATCTTAATTGTGACTTTCTTCCTGTGAAACTGACAATCAGCCATGAATTGATCGAGATCATACGATAATTTCCTGACAAGTCAGGGATTGTGTCTGGAAAACTTTAGAGAAATAATCATCCATTCATTTCCATTCAGCATCCAAATTATTCATTCATTCATCATCTTGAACGCAAACTTCACATAGAAAGACCCTAGATCAGGACTGGGTTCCAGTGCTAACCACTGTTCCACCGTGTCACCCAACCAAATGATACTATCCTTAAATTGTATGTTAACTGAAACTTTCACGTTTATTAATTGTGTATAAGTTCCTTGACTTTTATGAAGTCAATCTGTCATATCAACTGGATTTCTAAACGTGTCTGATATCTGTGCTTAACCACAAATGGAAGAATTTAAAAAGCTTTTACTGGCAAACATGAACCTTTTGTTTACAGAGCATTACAGTTTCTTTACTGCCTCCCATAGGCCAAAAGAGGAAGTGCATCACATCATTTACTCTTCAGTATAACATGACCATACAACAACTTCTTCTGTTGATGAAGCAAGGATCTATTTCAAGATTCCAAACACAGCATTGATGTTGATGTTCTTCCAGATGAGGTGGTGTGTAGCTGGTGTCCTGGTGCTGCTGCAGCTCTGCAGCCCATCGCTGCAGTCGGACCCCCTGCTATATCAGCTGCAGGATGGACAAGTCAATCTGAGCAGTGAGTCTCCTCGCCACACCACTACGACTGCTCAGACACCTCACATACAGTCCTCTTACCGGCGCAGCATTTATGGAGACGGAATCGTTTGAATAAACACAATTTGAAGCCACAACAGGGCCTGACAAAATTATTTCGATGCATGTTCTGGATTTTCAGCAACATTTGCAAAACTTAAATCCAAGAGTGTGACAAGTCAACACACTGTGACCCCATTGTGTCTTTGTTGTTATACAGAGCCATGGCTAAACCCTGCACTGGAAGATGTTGTCCCCTCCCATGAAACCAGCCACCATCCCACAGTCAGAAACATACCAGACACTGGGATGGACTCACACTCCTTCCCCATGTTTGATGAACACACCAATCTCAAGTGGGCCTCCTGGAACGGCTCACTTCCAAATGGGGCTGTTGCCATTTTCAATGGCTACACCGAACGCACTGACTACGTCTGCAAAGTCAACTGTGAGGCCGGCTTCTACACTCCGAGTAAGGGCGCCTTCTGCCAGTACCCCTATGCTGACAAGGAGTATAAATCCTCCAAGTTTGAAGTGCTGATCAATGTGGACCACTTTGAGTTTCTGCAGTGGGTCGAAGATTCGTATGGGTCAGTCCCTCACTACGCTGTCAAAACCTGTCCCAATGTCAACATCTTTGTGGGCAAAAACAAGTACGGCCTTGGCAAGGTGGTGAGCCAGCATGAGGCCTTCTTCCTCCCGTGGGAAGGCGATGAGTACTGGTACAAGAGCTACCAGGTCCTGGCTATCAACAGAGACGGCTACAGTCAACACATTTCTCATGTAGAGTACGGGATCGACCAGATGGAGCTTTTCCACCATCCTCCAGAGACGCTGCAGCTTGCCAAGGTCACCAACCTGGAGTGCCACAGCGTGCAGAAGACAGTTAGTTTGGAGAAGACAAGCATGATGGAGAAGAGCTGGGATATTGGAAGAGAGACACGCAATGGGTCTGTGTCAACCATGAAGGCCAAAGTTCCCATCCTTGGTCCAGGGACGGTGGATTTCACCAAGGAGCAGACGGTGACCTTCTCAGAGGGGACCACCATGGTGGAGTCCATCAGTCACTCTGTGTCTGTGGAGCTGCTGGTTCCACCCAACCACTCCTGCAGCGTGAGAATGGACGGCAGGAAGATGACCGCCGACATTCCCTTTAAGGCCAGACTGAGTAGGACCAACCAAAACGGAGACACCCACTGGACGTCCATCACAGGCACCTACGATGGTATTAGTGTAGGGGAGATCAACGCCGTGGTAGAGCGCTGTCAGCCGGTGACGGACGCCGTTCCCTGCTCCCCAGCTGAGGACTGACGAGCTTGAATTCGTTGTCCACAAGCAAAACTATCAATAAAGTCAGTTTTGCAAATACAGAGCCTTGTCTTCTTATTTGCTTTAGTTTCTGTTCAGGTCCGCTGCTTTGTACAAAATCCTGCATTTCAGGAGACTAATTTCACTGCTCTTCTGGATTCAAAATGGCTTTATGAAGTACGTTTTTCATCAGAAGCTGGTAGATGTCGATGGTGCATACAACTGTAAATGATTTATTCCATTGTTACTGATGATTCGCTGACACAGACACAGTCATCATAGAATGCTGCACGACTTCATTCGGTTCACACTATCATAGATATTCAAAAATGACATAAGGTGATATTTGATGCAACATTTCTTATTGCTTTCAGTTCATGTTTGTCAGTCGCGGCGCTGGGTGGCGCTGTAGGCTAACACAAGGCGGTGCGCCATCTTTGTTACACTCGTTGACACCGGCGGGGTGGGTCACGGGGGAGGAGACGTAACCTTATGTCTGTTAGAGGAGAGAATATTATTTAAAATGTCGTTATCGTTTGTTAGTTTTTCCTCCTGTTTGGGTATTAAACGCATCCAGTGGTGACACGTTGGCTTTCGGTTGTTAGCCCACAACGTACCGGAAGCTAACGTTAGCAAGCTACAGGACGAACACCGGTGAAAGTTGGCTTCACACTTTTTAGTAAAACGATTTTCTCAGCTTTCCAGTAAAGGTCTAGCTACGTGACTAAAGCCAGATAATTGAGGATAATTCATTTTAAAAAGGCAAATGACCTACGCTTTTCACAGAAAAACATTAAAGATGTGTTCATATAGCTGAGCCATGAATCAAAATACTAAAATATAAGTTTACTAATAAAATCACTGTCCAGGTGTCAGTAGCCGAATGAAACAGCTCAAATTATTTATTCGAGTCTGCTACTGTTTTTTGCATTCTTTAACTAAGCTGTTGAACTGTCAAGCGATGCGTCGACTTTTCACACGAGTGATGAACCGGGTTCTGTTGAGTGAACTCTTCTCGCCATCGACGGTCATCGAGGAACAAATCCACACCCAAGGCCGCCGGAGGCTGGTGAGTGAGTCCCTCTGCACACAACACTCCAGTTCAGTCTCAACAGGTTGACCAACTGATTATTTCGTGTTATTCGGAGCTTTTAGGCCATGAAACAAATGTGAAAACACTTACTGATTCATTGTTTTTAAACTCAAAAGTTGCAACTTTAATATTTCTGGTTTTAAAAAAATCCTGTTTTTTAGTTGAAATACCTAAGTACTGTACTGTGAAATATCCACATAATAGAAGTTTGTCAGTCACTGATGCCTCTATTGACTGACAATTGGCTGCATGCTGAACAGCAGAAAATGCCTTATGTGTTCAGGCCCCAACAATGTTTGCAGTGTGCCTGCAGCCGGACGGCGGTGTACAATGTGTTATTTCTGCGAGCAGAGACGTCAGTACCATCAGTACAAGGCAGCAGCTGGACGCGAGCTCCGTTAGTCAGCTGACGGATGAAGGAGACCAGCAGAAGTCCCCTTCTTCTGTCGCTGGAGGATGACTCATTTAATGCCACTCAGTGTGTCCCTCATTTCATCAGGGCCCGTTACTCATATGTCAGAATCCAAAGCACGTCGACGACGCAAACCCACAGTTTGTGACACAGTAAATGATCTGGTCCAGCTGTGGATTGAACACGCTCACAAAAACAAAAGAAAACATAAACAACTTTTTGAGTATTTGAAAGTAAGTGTCCCATGTGTACGGCAGGTGGTGGGGCTGGGGAACCCGGGGATGGAGAGCAGCAGACACAGCGTAGGCATGGCAGTGCTCGCCGCCCTCGCCACCCGGCTCGGCGTGGGTGACCGTTGGCGCGGCGATAAGCAGCTGTCCGCTGAGGTCATCGTGTCACAGATCCAACAAACACATGTGGTGCTGCTCCGTCCCAAGCTGCTGATGAACGTCAACGGCGTGTGTGTGGCCAAAGCCGGTGAGGTCACAGTGTTCCGCCATCAGCTGGGATCGTTAGTGGTTCGCTATATTCTCATGTTCAGAGTTCAAACAACCTACTTGGGCCTGAAGAAGGAAGTTCTTCTGTAAAAACACTAAGTAACAGTTTAACTTTATTCCTGGTGGGGGGTTTTCCTCCTCCCCAGCTGGAAAATACGGCATCAGGCCTCAAGACGTGCTGCTGGTTCATGACGAGCTGGACAAACCTTTGGGGAAGATCGCCGTCAAACACGGAGGAAGTGCCAGGTCGGTTTCATTCAGACTCCGTTCAAGGTCCCTGTGGCTTTGCCTTGATATTAAAAACGGTGGTTTTCTGTTCCGCAAACATGTGCGGTGCAGAAAAGGCCTTTATTGTCGTTGCACAGAGCAAGAGAAAGCACACTGTGTCCATAAGTTAAAGCATGAAATATCAACATGGACTGAAAAGATTTGTGTAATGTCCCTTTAAAAGAGAAAACGCTCACCATGATAGCATAAAGAGACCAAATGTACAAAATATTTCAATTTCCTGTTGACAGGGGTCATAACGGCGTCCGCTCCTGTGTCGACTGTCTTCAGACTGACGTGAGAACACCATCGCATTTGACTCACTCTCAGTTCATAAATTAGAATTTCAACATATGTCAATAATAATATGTTCATGTGTTTTATGTGGACTCATTTCTGGGTTTTCATCCACTGTTTGACGATCAAACACTTGATTTCTGTCCGTCTGTGTGTGAGGAGTCTGTCGTAGTCTCATTAGTTGACTCCCGTCCCGTCCGGGTGTCTCATGTCCAACGCCCCCCGTGCAGGTGATGCCCAGGCTTCGGGTCGGGATCGGTCGTCCCACAGGGAAAACGTCGGTGGAGCGCCACGTCCTGGGCAGGTTCTCGTCAGAGGAGCAGAAGCTTCTAGACTTGGTTCTGGTCCAGAGTGTCGACCTGCTGCTCGCCCAGCTCTCCCAGCAGGATCCCACACCGGCTGCCCAGTCCCCCTCCTCACCAGCAGGGGGCAGACAGGATGCACAGGCCAGCAGAGAGAGCTGAGGGCTGCTGCTGGTCACAGCGCAACGATGTTTGTTGGTTCTACGTGCTGCTTCCATTCTGGATTCGACCGCTTAAGAACAGTGACTGAACATTGTCTGATTGTTGATCAACTATCAGGCAAATGTAATAGTGTTATGATCATATCATATGATATGTGTGTGTGTGTGTGTGTGTGTGTGTGTCACTCAGTGAAGAAGTCAGGTCAGGTTAAAGACTTGAACAGTGAATTGAATGAATGAATTCAGGTAACATTTAATAAATCTGGACAAATGAATTTTAAAATGTTGTCAAACCACCCAGACAGTCATTCAAACAACGGTTCTCAGTCAGCTCCTGTGTATCATGTGACTGACAGACGTGGAATGAATCAAAGCACTGGTTGTCACGACAACGTCACAGCTATTGATGGAAGAAATTAATTGGTTATAGTCATGAAAACAATTGATGATGACTAGATAGCAGCTCTTTGTCATGTTTGTCACCTTTAGTGGCATTAAAATGAACAAGAAACGGAAGAAAACAACGGTGGTCTGACGTGTTTTTCCATGACTCTGTTTACACCTTGTATCATTGGCTTGTTTCAAAGATTGTTATTGTCATTTTCACTGAGCATTTCCATACACAAGAGAAATAAATTACATTTACAGTCAGTGCAAAATAGAACAATGAATAAAAAATAGTAAACATCACGTTGAGTATAAGTATGAGCCTCACTAATAGTAGGCTACAAAAATGATAAATGTATTAAGACAAGAATAAACAACAACAAACAACATTGAAAACATTCTCAAAGTAATCTGCCCTCATAAGTCTCTGGGGTTGAAACTGTCTTGATGTGACGGATTCCCCCTCCTGGTCCTGGTCCTGGTCCTGGTCCTGGTCCTGGTCCTGGTCCTGGTCCTGGTCCAAAGGTCCTGGTCCTGTTTCTGTTCAACCGGGTCCACTCTGTCCGCCTGCGTCAGTGACAGTCAGTGACCGTCAGTACCTGTCAGTACCTGTCAGTGACCGTCAGTACCCTTCAGTGATCGTCAGTACCCGTCAGTACCCGCCAGTGACCGTCAGTGACCCTCAGTACCCGTCAGTGACCGTCAGTACCCGTCAGTGACCGTCAGTGACCCTCAGTACCCGTCAGTGACCGTCAGTACCCGCCAGTGACCGTCAGTACCCGTCAGTACCCGTCAGTGACCGTCAGTACCCTTCAGTGATCGTCAGTACCCGTCAGTACCCGCCAGTACCCGCCAGTGACCGTCAGTGACCCTCAGTACCCGTCAGTGACCGTCAGTACCCGCCAGTGACCGTCAGTACCCGTCAGTGACAGTCAGTGACCGTCAGTGACCCTCAGTACCCGTCAGTGACCGTCAGTACCCGTCAGTGACCGTCAGTACCCGTCAGTGACAGTCAGTGACCGTCAGTACCCGTCAGTGACAGTCAGTACCCGTCAGTGACAGTCAGTGACCGTCAGTACCCTTCAGTACCCGTCAGTGACAGTCAGTGAC
>CAAKHB010006310.1:0-14083 GCA_901007665.1 Aeoliscus strigatus | reverse complement strand
TTTTAAATTGAAAACCTCCCTGGATCCCATGACCTCCATGACTCACTTGGGCTGACTAGCCTGCTGAAGTTTGTGCGTGTGTGTGTGTGTGTGGTGTGTGTGTGTGATCAGGGGTAGGACTGATGCTCCAGCTTTGAGGCAGGTTGCGGTTGTAGAAGTCTGTGTCACATATACGGGTGTCATGTGCACCTTCACGATTGTGTTTCTTTCCCTGTCTTTGATTCTTTCTGTGTCTCAGATCGTTTGACCTGAGTGGGACATCGAGCTCTTTAGTCAGACTGTCCTCTCCCTCTTCCACTCTGAGAAGGATTGAAGAGCTGAGGAGAGAAATCATGGAGGCAGGCACGGATCATTAGCTATATTTGTCCCTACTTCCTGCAGGAGATGATAGATCGAGCTAATTACCCCATGTTGCCAACCCTATCACACATGACAAGCAGCTGGCACTGGTGGAAATCAACGTGTGCCGCAAAGTTGATGCTATATGACTATTCATGAGCCTGGAGTCAAAGGAGAGGGGGAGATCTCCAATGCTGCCAACGCTGTGAGTGAATGAGACTGTTTCTGGAAATGATTTTAATGATGCATGTTCTCCATCTTCTTCCCTCTGTGCAGAAAATGAGTTTGGAGGAGATGTGGTGAGCCTTTCCCCTCGCCAGCGAACGTCATTAGGTCACGGTGGAAGCAGAGGTCTGGATCAAACAACTGTCTCAGCCCCGAAACATTTCAGGTAAGGTTTGCTGCATCCTCGTCTGAATGCTGAAGCTCGTTTAGATACTCTTGTCTTTCTGTTTCTATAGTGTTCATATTTTGTATTATTGTTTCTGTAGTCATTTCAGTATTTAGTACAAACAAAGAAAAGCATTTAATTCTACAAAGATCTGATGTTGGGAAAATGATCTGCCCTTAATATGAAATGGGTTCAAAGCCAATGCTGATACAATGAGAGCACCCAGTGATTACTGGACCAGCTGATTGTCGTTATATTATATTCTGATCACAGCTTTTCATGTTTGCACCATCTAAGAGGCCAAGGCCATTTTCCATACTAGTTAGAAATCCCTCACCAGTCTTTCCCTCATTCCCAGTGCCCACCCCATCTCGTCGACCCTTTACACTAATTCACAAGCACTTAGTGTTGATTGGGCACACGTTTTGCAAATACCTATTTGCAGTGAAGCCGGATAATGCCGGCACAGGTTTTGGTGGCACATTGCAGCTCCTCTGGACGGAATACCAATAGGATGAGAGTGTGTTTGGGTGTGTGAGATGGAGGGCGGGGTTTCGTGCCATTTGCCTGTCTTCTCCCAAAACTTCAAGGTGAAAACAAAGGGGAACTGATAAGGAAGTGAGACGCTCTGACAGACGTGTGCACCCCTTCCCCCATCTCTGTTTCTTATCACATTTCTTTGGCGGTGATGTTTCGACTCTCTTCTTTGTCTCAGATGATGCTCTTCGTCGTGATGAAGACACACTAATACTACTTATTCTTCAGCACAATGTACATGTTGTGGTTGTACTGCCACCAACTGTACTATCAACAACAAATATTTCACATCAGACCCCAATCAGATGTGTCTGTGAATATCTCGACACAATATTATTATTAGATTAAAAACAATACAAAGAACTTGTCACACATGCCTGAAGGCGATGACTGGTCACGTCATGTTAAATAGTCGATCTTACCAACGTTCTACATGTTCCATCTTTGGCAGAATTCTCTAAGCGTTCACTTTGACCCACAAAACAATCCATAGTAACACACTCTACTACAGTAGAATCATTAGTACTTCAGTAAGTGAGTTTAGTTTTAGAGTTCATGTATAACCACCCAATAGGTGGCAGTATTTTACCGAAAACTTAGGGTTGGACGAGGCTGTGGCTGTGTGATGTGTCAAGCTAACGAACATGCTAACTTTTGGAATGTGGACGTCACACTGATAAATCCTTCTGAAGCGCAACCACATCTTCGCAACAGTAGCTTGAGATCTGTGCTACCTAAATCTATGCTAACTGATTCCAAGAAAAAATGGCGGAGGACAACGGTTGTGTTGTTGTTCCACTTAACAGCATGTTGCAGCCTGTGCACCTGTGGAAACAACGGTGGTTTACGTGAGGTCATCATGGTGCCTCCAGGGGAACACTTCTGTGACAAGTGGACGTATATAGTTGTACTTTTCAAGTTGTTTTACCTGGAATCTTCGGTGTGGTCTTCAGGGGTATTTGGAGACACAGTGGAAGTAGGACTAGCTGAGAAAGTGCCCATATTTATTAGTATATCCTGATGTCGTGATTGAAAACATGACATTGTCACAGTCAAACATACAGATTTATACATTTGTCGAGAGAACATCTCTACTTACAGAATGTCCATTGTTACCATGGGTCTGTTCATGCTGAGCGGTGATAATGCTTCCCACAGCTTGTTCTCTCAAGCAAAATCTGGCATGACAGAGCCAAGGTGTATGACGTGCACTGTACGTGTCAGAAAAATGAATCCAGCTGGCTAACCAGTGGTGATGGTTGGTCATCTTCAGTCTGGACTACTGGGAACTCTCAGGTAAACATCCTTGGCTTGTTCTTCTTCTCTGCTGCCATATCAGAGGAGGGATGAGTCAGAACCTCAATCACATACTTCCTATAAGGAACTGTGTAAGTACTTTTCTGCAAACCACGAATATCGTTCAATACAAACTTTTTCAAATGTAGGTGAACGAATTTCCACCTGTGTAGTTGGATATACTTGCTTCAATCTTCTTCTTCTTTCGGCTTTGTCCCTCTTCAGGGGTTGCCACAGCGAATCATCAATTTCCATCTTTCCCTGTTCTCTGTATCCTCTACTCTGACTCCAACTACCTCCATGTCCTCCCTCACTGCATCTGTAAACCTCCTCTTTGGCCTTCCTCTCTGTCTCCTACCTCCAACTCCATCTCTAGTTTTAATGCCACTGATTCTCTTGCCATGTGAGTTAAGGTACATGTTTGTTTGTACACATCTCCCGTGTGCCCTTGTTTAAAAAATGTATAAATACTTGTTTGAATCAGAAATGTTAAAAGCGTGATTTCCCCTGTTACAGTGTCCTAATCAAAGAACTAAGGATGAATCATTTTAGAGTGGTTAAACTTTATTTATGTTTTATATCCAGTAAATAACCCAGAAAACGACATTGCTATTAATATAAATATGCCTTTGGCCAATAATGAGGGTGGGAGATCACCAATCACAAAAAACCCAAAAACATCTTAAATCTTAACTAACATAACGGAAGCAAGTATATCAACCTAAAACCATCAAATCCACAACATGCAGAGACGCAGCAACATCAGAAACACCCAGGTGAATACACACGCTCAGTTCACCCCCATGTTTGAAAAGTTCATGTTGATCGATATTTGCAGGAACTGCTTCAAGCCGCCATCAGTGATTGGACAGACACTTTTTAGCAGCTTTCAGAAGCTAAATCTCTTCTTTCACCTAGTACCTGCATTGTCTACAGCTGGTCTGTTCGTCCCACAGACAGGGATCCCGCTTTGAGGGTCAAAGGTCAGAGGGTGTAGTGTTGCACAGACTGTAATTGTCATTGTCATGTTGGGTTAGACCAGGGGTGTCAGACTCCAGTCCTCGAGGGACGCTATCCAGCAGGCTCCTCCAGGCCTGATTCCAATCAGCAGCTCGTTACCAGGCCTCAGCAAAACTTGACAGAGACTGATTCAGGTGAGGGGGGAGCAGGGGGACATCTAAAACCTACAGGATAGCGGCCGTGGAGGACCGCAGTTTGAAACCTGTGGGTTAGACAAATAAAATGGAATTATACGCTGAAGATCATCAACTGTGAGTTTGTTCATCTGGGCTGTTGATCACAGGTGTCATGGAGACACAGACAAAGACGGAGTCGGCATCCTCTTCATCCTCAATATGCACTGCCAACCTTCAGCCGTGACATTTTCCTAAGAGCTGTGAAGAGAGAGAAAAAGCCAAAGAGAATATGAAGGGCTCTCAAACAGGAGGCGAGCTGGAGAGGCATGCACGCTTCCTGTGTGCAGCTCTTACAAAGGGTCCATGGGTGACGTGACAAAGACAGCTTCAGAAACCTGCAGCGCGTGTGTGCACACACTGCAAATATGCATATACACACCAGGACCATCTTTTACTCTTCAGATAATATTTTAATCAACGCTGTCTCTCTCATGCAGGCTGAAGAAAACACGTACTTCATGATGGTCATTATCTGCAGCAGATAAATGAATAAAAGACAACAATGAAACTCTATAAAAGACTGAACGCTGCTCCTAGAAAAGATCAGAACATTTGTTTGTTTGCAAAAGAAGTGGGACATACCCACCAATGTCTACAGATGAACGCCTTGTAACACAGCTGCAGCTTTAATTCTGACAAAAATCAACCAAACATCTTTAAGTCAACATAAACTCTGCAGTTTATTTTCATTTATGGATTAACAAACTCTGCATTCTGGAATGACCCTGATGTTCCAGAACAGAAACATCCAGGAATCCGTCTTTGGGAAAAGGTCTTCTCCGCCCTCCAGAGAACACTCGTCTGTGTCGGAGACGTTCTCCAACAACACACATGCTGCTGTCGTTGTCTAACTCAACCCTGATCGAGTCCAAACCTCGGCCTGTCATTAGGAACAGTTTTCCAAATGACGGTCTCAGTGGCAGGAAACAAGGAAACACAGCATGATGTTTGGATTTGAAAAAGGCCACGACCCCCTGTCCCAGCCCACAGCAACCCGTCCCACTGAAGTCGGAACCTGAGAGGGCTCCATGAGACCACATAGGTAGATGGACAGACAGATGGACAGAGAGCGATGGAGGAACTGGAGCTGATACATTCAGTTCTATCCATTCCCCAGTTGTTGGAACGTTTCAGTGAATGAAAGTGAATTCTTTGGCTTTTGGAGTTTGCTGTTCAGGGTCCTGAACAGACACGCAGGCCAGGTCTTCAGAGAGTCCACGTTCTATTGTTGTGATGCTCTGTAATGTAATGTAATGTAATCTAATTCAGCATGATTTGTCTTTCTGTTAGAAGGGGATTTGTGCTATAATTCTCTTACTGCTCAGAGTAGCTTTGGTTTAGCTTTGATGAAAGACAACATTTTGTGGGAGGTTTTGCTCAGATGACTACTTCAGAAACCTACAGAGAGAGAGAGAGAGAGAGAGAGATTCTGGTTCGAATCTCTAAGTGCCTGAACGTGAGGACAACTTGTAAGTGATGAGGAACTCAGGCTTTGTTGTCGTTACCATGAAAATGTGTGTATCATCCCACTGTCACTGATCCACATTTTCTTCTCTTGTTCGCATCAAACACACTCGGGTCATTCCCTCTTTGGACTTCCTGTCGGTCATCATTTTATTTTTGTCATTGAAACGTCTATGGGCATTCATTAAGAAACACACCATTCGACCATGTTTACTCAAAAGAGACATTGGAACAGATCCTCCAGCAACCAGCCAGCATTGATCCATAAATCCGAGGTACAGAGGTGAGAGAGTGACATGGAAGGAAGGAGCTCTGACATCCATGTCGTAGAGGTGGGGGGGACAATGATGACCGACTGGGATCAACTGAAGCCATGCAGACAATCTGTTGAAGTCTGGTGAATGAGTGCATGAGCAGCTGGGGCGATATCTGTCTCTATCTGGGGTGGGGGAGGTGGAGAATGTACTTTTATAATAAACTGAAAACAAGGTTATTGATCAACCAGTTGATATGACACATGATCCTTTAGTCAAGACACAAACAAGCTAATGTCTTTAAGTGTCATGAGTCTAATTTGCATTGACTTTCATTAAAGCCAATGAAACAGTAAATATTGATCTCTGATTCAGACCTCCTCTTGCAGCCTGACACAGATGAGATTTAGTGTGATGTACGCCGTGATTGAAGATGACAGGAATCCAAATGTTCCTTTCATACGTGCATCCAGTCGTCCACAGGAACTGTTACACTGAAGCTGTGGAAACATCCGCTTCTGTATCTGTCTGACAAGTGAGAGAAGGAGAGATTCCCAACCTGAAAAGGACGTACATCCAAATCCGGGACACCTTTGTGATGCTGTCTGTCCCGTGCTTTTATCAGCTTGTTTGTGACTTCCCTGCAGATGGAGGTGGATGCAGACGATAAGCGCCATCGCACACGCTCCAAAGGTATCTGCTCTGATACACACTCATACAGACCACCGATCAGGGTGACCTTCACCCCCCCTCAATCGCCACACGCACACACACACACACACGCACACACACACACCACTGCACCGTCACAGACTGTCATGTTCCAGTTGCCTTTGCTCACAACACCCCCACACTTGATCTCCTCATGTGTCACACAGAAACACAATGGGAGCGTGTCCATCTGAATTCAGTTCAATTCAATTTAATTTGTAGCCCGACAATTGTCACAATTGTCACATTGTCCTGATGGACTTTACAGCCCGTTCAAGACGACACCCTCTGACCTTTGACCTTCAGTCAGGGTGAGGAAAAACTGCCCAAAAACCCTTTGACCCGGGGAAAAAAGACAGACACCTCAGAGAGAACCACTGAAGGAGGGATCCCTCTCCCTGGGACGGACAGACCGTGAAGGTTCTGAGGTGGAAGAAGAGCTTTAGTCCCACAGTGACTGTCGTCCATGTCGGTCCAATCAATGTCCAAACAGTCATGTCTGTCCAATTTTAAAAGCTTCTTTCCAAATATTATAAATATTTATAAGCCATTACACGTGAGAACAGGACATTTGAAAAGAGAAGAGGCAACTCCCGGCTGAGCTCACAGATCAATGTCTCACTTCAACTACCTTTATTAGTTCTGAACAATGTCCGTCAATAGCTGGTCCATCCTTCCAATTAAAGGCCAACAAACATCGTGAGCTCTAATCGCTTTTATCTTTGTCTTTGTATTTTATGCTCCGGCTCCCTCTTGCAGGTTTAATGCTGCTACAAAGAAGAGGTCCTGATTTAATCAGAGGAACGTCCTGATGTATATTTTATTTCCTTTAACTTTAAACTATATCTAACATCTTTAACCGAACAAGGTGTTGACCGTTGACCGTGACCACAGGACCCCTGTTTGATTGGTACAGCTCTCCGCTTCCCGTCAGGACAGAGACAATCATCTGAGTTCATGAGAGGCACAGAAATAATCTCTATGGGGGATGTGGGGGGTGGGGGGTTGGCCAAAATCGTTTCATTCACTCCATTCGGCGACAGAGCAACCGAGACCCGTAATTGGAATAACAAGATGAAAGAATAGATGTTCTGTAGCGTTCACATTCATTTATTTAAAGTGCAGTTACCCACAATACGACACAGACGACCTGTGCACACGTCTGCTCTGCTGCCTGAACCCTCCGTGATCTCCAGGAACGCTCACAGAATAAAGAACTGTGTGTTTGATGTGTTTGATGTGGGCCGATTGTCGTCACCCAAACTATAAGTCGATGGTGATGGTCGCAGCAAGAATCAAACAGACTTTAGTAAATAAACACAATTACCATTTGTAAACAAACTCAATGTGAGCTGTGATATTAGGGGGGGTAGGGATTTACTTGTAAATTGCTCTTTGCTTTATCTTTTAGTTTTTATTTCGGTGGGGGGGCATTTTACTTCCCATAGTGGGAATATTTTGCAGGCCAGTTGTCAGGCTGTAGCCTTCGGCCCCCATCAAGCCTTCATCCCCCGCTGCAGTGAAAGCGACTCATAGTGGATTCACTTCCCTGTTGAGAGTGTTCATGTATGCATGCTCCTCGTAACAAACACTGTTTGGTCGAGGTCACACGATTCATAAAGTTATGAACGTTATTAAGTACAGTACTACTAGTTACACAGAATAGTTACACAGTGAATTCTATGCTCACGGACACAAGTGTTGATTGACTGCTGTTACTCTGACCAACACAACATAATTTCTACACTATTGATGTTCAAATGTCATATGTCATTTAACTGTTTGAGGAATTAAAATTATCAAACAAATATTTAATGAACAGTCATGATCTATGAATTGGGATTAAAGGTATGAGAATAAATACAAATAAAGGTATATGTCAAAGAAGATTTGCCCGTCAGTTGTTGTTATGGTTGGTTGTTGGTGTGTCTTATGTGTGTAAACTGAGTGAGTAAAGTTGTTGACAAACACCCCTCTCTCTGTCTCCCCTTGTAGTACCTGTGGATCCAGCACTAACGGAGCTTTTCAGGTCAGTTTGACTGAGAGTGTTCTCGCACACACACACACACACACACACACATCTAAGCAGGATTTTAACATGTTCCAGATATTTCCATCGGATCTGCAGTTCGTTGATCTCTGTTAACTTAAACGGAGACGATCTCTCAGGTCGGTGTGTAAATCATCCACAGAGAATCAGTCCATCAGATCATCTCTGTTCACTCTCAAAACCTACTGGAACTGTGTCGTGGAAAAGAACCACGACTGCACCGACTCAACGACGTCATAGTTTCATATCATTGTAAAAAATGAATCTAGACACAAAGTGGTGGGTACATGTACCCCCCGCCCCCTGAAATCGACACCAATGCTATGTTTGACAGATGACTTCAGCGAACGTTCACTGAACTAGATTTCAGACCTTTTAACTGCATGGAGTTCACCCTGCCCCCTCCTGGTGTGTCTCTGGACTCCTTCGTGTCGCAAAAGACGTTAACAGCAGAACAGAAACAACAACCAGCAAAATCTTTCTTCCCTCTAGTTAACACAATTCCCTCATATGAAATATTAACTAAGAGTGTTTCTCTTCTTTTAATGTTCATCTAGACAAGCTAAATTATTCTGTTTTTGTCTCATGCACTTGATGAGATTTAGCATGATAGCCAATTATCAGCTCATTACGCATGCAGCACAATCCGTCTTGCCCCTACAGCCTTAACGTTCTTGTTGGTGAGTTGAGTGGGTGGAAGTCTTCTCTGATGATTTTGAAGGTTTCTTTGTCACTTTATACATTTCTGTCTTATATATGACTTATTGTCATTTTTAGGAATGCTCATTCTTCAGCTAAAAATTCCTCCAAAACGGTATTTGATTGTTTTTTTTTTGCTCCGTGACATGAGTGAGTCTATTAAAACTGAACTGAAATTATATTCCCTGGATTATTGTGATGATGGGGGTAGTGGAAGAAATGCCGTTGCAGAGTATGTTGTTAGGTACCAGAGTTGGATGTCAATCTCCACTGTCTGTATTCCAAAAATTCCCGTTTAAGCTACATATTTGACCTCTTCTATACTTGTCATGTACTTGAATAGTAAATTGTAGTCAAAATGCCCCATTACCCCCCATATCATGTTTATGAGCACCTTGCGTGCAGCACCTAGTGCCTGAACTCCCTGTTTTCAGTAAAGCAAAAAGGTGTGTCCTGGGCCTACTTCAGTCATGAAATCCTGCAGGAGCGTCTCCCCTGAGACGCTCTGTCAAGTCATGTACTGATCATTCTGGGCTGTGAGAGAGGAAGAGCGGCAAGATTCCAAAAGCCTTTCAGCACTAAAGCAGAGATGGTTGTAGCAGCAAACATTATAAACAAGGGAGCGTCACCTCTCTCTATTGTGTCCAGAGTTACATCAGTAGTGTAAATGAATTACATGTAATGTTATTATCCTGGGGAACTTCGTTACTTTAAATGAAAATGAAAACTTTTGAGGGATATAAATAAAAATCACTCTGCAATGTTCCAGCTCCTTCAAGGTCTCGGCCTGAATGGATCTTTCAAACTTTACATGAGGCACCATGAGACCAATGTAACACTAGCTCATCACCTCTAGTCCCAGGGCTCAGTTATATCACAAATAATACACATTGTTTTGTGTATCTGTCTGTCTGTGTGTGTCTGTGTCAGTCTGTGTTTGCTATATGTGTATTTTTTTTCTTTTTTACTTTTGTCTCGTTTGCAGACTGCTGGGAATTCAAGGGTGGCCGTTCTGGTGTCCTCTACTTGTCTTTGCAGGATGTTTCCACCTCACGATGTTTGTATTTCATTTGTCCTTGACTGTGTGTAAGAGGTGCAGCAGAGATAAGGGCCCCTGCCTACCTACATATCAATAAATAATATTCCACCTGGAAGATTACTGTGTAGCTTTTAGCTGATATCCATAGATAGAACGAGGTGCTCTCTCTTCCAGTTCCTTCAGCAGCTCTACCCTATTGTCCCCATTTTTAGGCTTTCTTGCCTCCATCACTCAGTTTTCTTGCCACTTCTTCTCTCCCTCTCTTACACAGCTGCAGCCTGCGGATAGTAATTAATCAGGGGATCGATGTGGAGCCTATCTCTAGGTTGAGGCGTCGATAATGTCGATAATGCTGCTCTCCCCAGAGAGCTGATAGTCTTTGGGACCAACACGCTTGACTTTCCATTAAGCAGTCCAGCCTTGGTCACATGGGCTGCTGCTGCTGCCCGTGTTTGTATGTGAATAACCTTCTGTTATCCATGTAAACTCTGCACACACACACACACACACACACACACACAAACACAGAAATGGATGCAAAACAATGAATGTCATCCTCTGTGAGACTAGTGCTGATCTTGGTCTTATATTCTGGGGCTGCTGCTGCTGCTTCTGCTGCTCTGCAGAGGTCTGTTCCATGGAACCTGCTCCGCTGCCTGAGGTCTACTCCATTCTACCTGCTCTGCAGCTCTTGTGTGTGCTGGTACCCTAAGTCACATGGGGCACAGTGGGGGAAAATGAGATGCTTGTCACCATGTCTGTGTTACATGAATTGCCTGAGCAGCAAAAAACTGTACAAAGATCTTCTTGACCAGCAAGAAAAAAAGTTTTAAATCATGCCACACGCGATTTGTCCATGTGGATAATCTCACTAGAGATGTGTCAGGAGATGTGGCAACATGTGGCCGGTGGGGAGAGGAGCAGTGTCTGCAGCCCGCTCACGACAACATTCTTGGCCCGATATCAGGGAGGTGGCAAGGAGGTGGATGTCACAATGCAGGTGGCTGCATCAAGTGACACTCTAAGTATGGACACTCTGGACAATGACTGATCCAGTTCATTGAAAGAAAAAGGCTTATCAATAATTTGGATCAAAATGAGGTTGAATCATTATTATCTAGTCTTGATGACTTTATATATCGTCCCTCTCATTACTGATATCTGTACATTCAATGATGCTCTGTCTTCCACTGTTGAGTTGACAAATAGCATAATAGTATAAAAACCATAAAGCCTGGTTTACTCCAGGTCTAAAAAAAATCTTCCATCATAAAAAAATAGACCCTATAAAAAGCAAAGATACTCTGTGGTATGCAACAAGGTTCTGTCCTTGGGCGTCTCTAATTGTTGATTTACATTGATGACTTACCAAGGGTTTGCAATTCTTTTTCTCCATTTTTATTTGCTGACAACACATCTGCTTGCATCTCATAAAACAGTGATACTCTGATACTCTAGAGAAGCTAATGAGGAATTATCAATGAATTCAAATTGGTTTTATATGAACAAACTCTCTTACTTTTAGGGGAAATCTTATGGTCTTTTGCTCTAAAAATTAAAAAATATATATAATCAAAAGACAACAAAGATATACTGCAAGTTAGGCATACTAAATTCTTAGGAATCATTCTGGACGAGACGTTAACATGGGAACTCCATATAGATTATGTCTGTAAAAAAACATGAACTCCATTGGTACCTAAACAGAATGTGTTCACTGAACAATCATTCCTGTCATTTAACATTGTAATACAATCCTTACGTGATAGCTTATACCATGTATATATGTAGTTATATATATATATAAAACTACCTTAACTACCTTAAAACATGCACTACATGCATGTTCTGCGATGGGAGGTTCTCTGATAAGCCTGAGGCTAACCTCTCTAGCACTCTTTCTCCATCTTTTGTAAAAATGTGTTTGACTGTGTTTCAGGTGTGAAACTAAATTAAACTAAATTAAACATTTGTGGCTCATATTATGTATAAAGATGAGAGTTAGGTACGGTCAGATTGCAAAGAATTCATCACACCCAAGTTGTTTGTCGTGTTCTAGTCTTTGGGCTGCATCTTCTCTGAATGAACCAGAGTTTAGATATGTCGACCGTCTATTCAGGCTGTCAAACGCGGTGCAACTGGTTCATTATGAGCCAATGAGGGGTTCAAGCCTTGCTCAAGGACACATCGATCTCTGAAGACTCTGGGGATCCAACCGGTAATCTCCCAATAAATAAATGACCACGCTACCTAATGACAATATTATTAATCGGGACATAGATGACGTGGATATGGACATAGACAGCTGATGAATGTAGATGTTTGCTCCAGCATCTGATGAACATGTTTTTAGGACCCGGACATGTTCCCTTCCACTAACCCTTGTTGAGAGGGTCTGGTGTTTCGTTAAAATCACTTGTCCTCCAACTGAAATGACCATTTAGTCCATTTTTTGTCGTTATCCATATAATACGAACCAGTTAAGACTGTCAGTGAATGTTGCACCTCACCTGTGCTGTTTATTGTCCCAATGAATTGTGTGCTTTCTACTGGGGGACAAAAGGGTTCAGTTTTAGGGTTAGGGTGAAGGTTCCACATTAGTCACAGACAATTAGGACTATTACTTCTCAACATCGCAGTTACAATGCATGGACTTTATAGCCCACGCTGCCTTTAACCACACACTACAGGTTTTATTTCCTGTCCAGGTGTTTAACCATGCATCTGACACGTTACATTATCTGTAATTATCTTAATTAGGGTGGTGGGATTGTTCTTTACTGGAGGACACGATCTAAAAATATCTGAAAAGTCGAAAACAGTCTTGCCTCAAAGTAAAATATCTGATAATCATGGAAACAGAAATCAAATCATTGAATTGACGCACAACCAACGTAACGTATGTGAGGGTCTAGTGCTGTTGTGAGTGTTCATACTGTGAGTTGGTTCTGCTGCTGTTCTGCAGTGAAGCTGTGTGGTGTGAGGTTTTTCTGGTTACAGGTGTCTTTCCTCATTGGCAACTTTAGATATTTCTGTTCACTACTAAAACGTCTTTTCTAGTTGAAGCCAGGTGCATTTTCTGGCCAAAAATGGAAATGTGGAAATCACAAGATGCAACCAAGCAACAGTTGCTGTGGGCTGCACTGCCACTAGACGTAGTTCCATCACCGTGGAGACGCATGTCCGACTGTAGCGTAGGGAACTCTCTAAGTTACTGTACGTCTGAACATTTCCTTCAGAAACGTTAGCTGTATGTTCAGTCATATAATTGTTGAGGTCCATTTGTGTCCTGATTTTGTGTGTGAATGAGTGACGATGATGTTAACTGACAGACAGTTTGAGTCAGTGTTGATGAAGTTCAAACACTGACTCTCAACATTTGAAAACATGAATTACAAATTTAGGTAAGTTATCAAAACGCAATAAATCAATTATTAAATAAATCAATTGAAATACCTCTACTACAAATTGTTACAACAGGTCAATTTGTAAACAATTCCTTGAGTGCAGAAGAAGTAATTGACCCATTTCATTTGTACCTCGACCATCTTAAAAAGCAGAGATTGAATCATCATCACTATTTTTTAAATAACCGTTGGTCCAAATGCCCCGGTAGAATCACGTCATGAGGTTTCAGGTTGATTGTGAATGCAACTGTTGTTTCGTCAACATTCTACCAAAGCGTTAATCAGTGGGTGTAGATCAGGGGTGTCCAGTCCGGTCCTCGAGGGCCCCCCCCATCCTGCAGGTTTTCCATGTCACCGTGCTCCTCCTTGACCTGAATCAGTCGCTGAAGTTCAGGATGGGGGGGGCGGGCCCTCGAGGACCAGACTGGACACCCCTGGTGTAGATGAAGAACTCTGTCACACCAGGAGAAGGAGAAGAGTCGGGTGGTAATTGTTTCTGGGTTTGTCACATCAACCAACCCCTCTGTTTTTACACACACACACACACACACACACACATATATATATGTATATATATATATGTGGGTGAGCAAACATGGGTTTCAAAGGTAAAAATAAAGGTCTGGTTTGAGGACAAGTGAGCAGATGCAGTTAAGTGAGGTTATTTTCAGAGGGGTTCTATGCGTCATGTAGATTTGCT
>CAAKHB010006309.1:7885-20554 GCA_901007665.1 Aeoliscus strigatus | reverse complement strand
TTTGTGTTATTGTGTTGTTTAGTTTGTATCAGTGTGTTGTATATCAGTGTGTATTTGTGTTATTGTGTTGTTTAGTTTGTATCAGTGTGTTGTATATCAGTGTGTATTTGTGTTATTGTGTTGTTTAGTTTGTATCAGTGTGTTGTAGTGTGTTGTTGTATCAACGTGTGTCACACTGTGTGTGTTGTTGTATCTGTGTGTGTGTGTTGTATCAGCGTGTAAACCAGGAGGAGGCGTCAGGGAAGATGCCCCCGCCACCCCACCTCCCCCCCTACGTCATCACCTACTTCACGTCCGTTTTCCAAATGCGCGTCTCCACTTCCGGCTGCGCATCATGTCCTCCTTCACGTCCGCGGATCGACGCATCTGACATCTGTGCGTCCTCCGCCCTCCCACCCCCCATCCCCGCCGCAGGATAAACGCAGCAGCAGCTCTGCGGCACCGACGCCCCCCCCAGCCCCACCGCCGCCCGCCCAGACCGTGCGCAGCGCTCCGCTCCGCCGCAGATGATCTGCGTCCGGCCGCTCCCCCTCTCCTCGTCTAGGGCCTGTCCGGCGGCCGATCGCTTGGTGCGGGGCCCGCTGGGGGGGTTAGGATGGTGCGGATCGCCAGCGCGCTGGGACTCGTCATGTTCAGCGTGGCGCTGCTCATCCTGTCACTCATCAGCTACGTGTCCATCAAGAAGGACTTCGTGTTCGGCTCCCCAAGGACCGGGGCCGGCAGGGGGGGGCCCAGGATGTACATGTTCCACACAGGCTTCCGGTGAGTCAACAACACAACACAGCGCGTGTGTGTGTGTGTGTGTGTGTGTGTGTGTGTGTGTGTGTGTGTGTGTGTGTGTGTGTGTGTGTGTTTGTGTTTGAAGAAACAGTCCAATAAGGAATTGAAACCTTGTTGTCCACGAACGACACACACACACACACACACACACACACACACACACGACTGATAAACCTTATCAGCACCAGCTGGCTGAGGCGCGGACCCGAGTCACGTGACCCAGGAGGGCCTGTAGGCACATAGATTCTGAGCTAAATGCTAACTGTGTGTGAGATGCACGAATGGAGGGAGATGTAGACCAGCTGAGGTCAAAGGTCGCAGATATCCAGTTCAGTGTCATCAGAGGAGCAGAGAAACACACAAACACACACATTCATCCAGTCACAGGAGAGAAGGTGATTCATTTCAAAGTCCTCATACGCTGGTCGTCCAATCAAGCCAGTCGTTGTTTACGTTGTTTACGTTCTGCTGCTGGCCTGTGATTGGCCAGCGGCCGTCTGAGAGGAACCAACATCTGCTGCTGCTGCCACTGTCACGTTCTACTTCAGGTCACCTGCAGACAGGAAGAGTTTTTTGTATCTGGTTGCTATGACGACACACTGTTTCTGTGTTGGTTCCACCACGAGACTAAACTTTCTCCTCTTGCTCTCGTTCCATGTTCGTGCTGCAGCGAGAGGCCGCCGCGCAAACCCGACCTGAGGTGACGACACACACACACACACACACACACACACACGCACACAAACATCCACATGCGCGCACACACACACACACACACACACACAGCATGCGCCTGTGTGTGTGTGTGTGTGTGGACTGTCCAGACACTGAGCAGGAACTTACAAACGTTTGTTGGAAATTGTCCTGACATCGATCACAGCTTGGTCCAGATGCTCAGCGGAGTCTGAGACGGACTCGTGTCCCACACACACACTGTGACTGACCACATCTGGATCTGCAGCAGACACTGCCGGGTTCTCCACCAATCGGCTGCTGACGTGTGTGTGTGTGTGTGTGTGTGTGTGTGTGTGTGTGTGTGGATGGATACCATTAACTTGACTCCTGCTCCTAGTTCCCAGCTGGCAATGAAATATTTGGACCCGGCGTTCACTCCTCTGACCAACGCTCTGACCGAAGACCTGCAGAACTCCTCCAGGTGGACGTACAACCGCACTGCCTTCATCCAACAGAGGTAGGACTGCAGTAAGGACCCTCTGTCCTCATGAAGCAGATGAAGCGTTAGAGCATCTGTAGAACATCTGTAGAACATCTGTACATGGTTTGAAGGTGGAGGACGGATCAGATCCGTGTTGAACTTGTGCTCCTCCACCTGCGTCATCCTCATATCGACCAGAGGATTCTAGAACATGGAAATCCTGGCGTTTGTTCCGACCTCAGGGGGCGATCTGCAGTTTGAGTTGACGTGTTTGATGATAAATTCTGTGACGTTCTTCAATCACAAACAAAAACCCTGAAAGAAAACCACCCTGAATAGAAATGGTTCTGTGTTCTCTGATGAATGGTTCAGTCGTTCCCGCGCTGAGAAAAGGCCAAAACGTATCAACTAGGACCTGTTGACATGACAGCTTTGTCGGTCTAACGTTTGGCCTTTTGTCGAATTTGTCCAGAATTTGAGAATCTCAAATGAACAGAGGTTCTTGTCAATAGTCTGACTGGAACATTGTGAGATCCAGAAACTCTCACCTGGTGACGACGAGCGGATCTGATGTTCACCTTGAACTAACGGCGAACCAAACCTCTGTGCGTCTTACAGGACGGAGATCTCCCAGTACATCGACATTCCCCACAACTTTACACTGACCCGAAGCTCGGTCCGCATTGGACAGCTGATGCACTACGACTACTCGAGCCACAAATACGTGTTCTCCATCGGTGAGAACTTCCGCTCTCTCCTCCCGGAAGTATCACCCATCGTCAACAAGCACTACAACGTGTGCGCGGTGGTCGGCAACAGCGGCATCCTCACCGGCTCGCGCTGCGGTGCCGAGATCGAGAAGTTTGACTTTGTGTTCCGGTGCAACTTTGCACCGACCGAGATCTTCAAGAAAGATGTGGGCAGGCGGACCAACATGACGACCTTTAACCCCAGCATCCTGGAGAAATACTACAACAATCTACTGACGGTGCAGGACCGCAACAACTTCTTCCTCAGCTTGAAGAAACTGGACGGTGCCATCCTGTGGATCCCAGCGTTTTTCTTCCATACGTCGGCGACAGTTACCAGAACACTGGTGGACTTCTTTGTGGAGCATCAAGGTCAGCTCAAGGTCCAACTGGCGTGGCCCGGGAACATCATGCAGTACATCAACAAGTAAGACAGAGAGCAGCCACACGTGCGCAGATACAGACACCGCTGTTAGTCCACGTTGTCCACACGGAGACGGAAACTGTCTGTTTCATTTGAAAACCTTTTTTCTAGGTCAAGCGCTGTAGTATGTCCTCCAGGCCTGTGAGTGGCGCTGTTAACGCAGCCACAAATACACCATGAACAGAGAAGAAGACAAATGCTATAGTAATAGTTGAAGCCAAATCATGCTAAGCAGCTTCTGCAGCGCCAACACGTTGAGCCGCCAT
This sequence comes from Aeoliscus strigatus, assembly GCA_901007665.1. NCBI lineage: Eukaryota > Metazoa > Chordata > Actinopteri > Syngnathiformes > Centriscidae > Aeoliscus > Aeoliscus strigatus. Next base: position 17,179 of record CAAKHB010006309.1, on the reverse strand, counting down.
TGTTGTGGGCGGGGTTAGTGCATGTGGGAGGCGGAGCTATGACAATAGCCAATGCCAATGCCGAACGCAGCATCCAAGGTCCAGAGCGCCTGTAACCGTGTGGCCATCTTCCTTCCACAGTTACTGGAAAACCAAGCAGCTGTCGCCGAAGCGCCTGAGCACCGGCATCCTCATGTACACGCTGGCGTCGTCCATGTGCGACCAGATCCACCTGTACGGCTTCTGGCCCTTCGGATGGGACCCGAACACGGGCAAAGAGCTGCCGTACCACTACTACGACAAGAAGGGCACCAAGTTCACCACCAAGTGGCAGGAGTCGCACCAGCTGCCGGCCGAGTTCCGGCTGCTCTACAAGATGCACACGGAGGGTTTGCTGAAGCTCAGTGTGTCCCACTGCGCCTGAGACGCCCCCACGGGTCTACAGGGGCGCACAGGGTCCTCCAGAGTCATTCAGATCAGCAAACGTCTGGTTGGGTGCGTCAGGTTTGACCCTTTACCTGGAGAAACTGTTGGTGCCAGTTTTTTCTCCGTTAGTTGGATTCTTGTCACTTCTTCCATTAGCTTATTAGCATCCAACACGAAGGCGGAGTTTGTTAGCGCTGCGTGAACAAAAAGCACATTCATCACACGTCGCTATGGTGACACAGCGTTTGGTGAATGTCTGCTCTGTGATTGGCTGGCGACCGGAGACCAGCTCACCCTGGTGGTTGTGAAGGACAAAGGCCAGCAGATGTAACTTGACACATCCTCGGGCTCCTTGACCGGCGCCGTGTGAGCGAATGCGAGCTGATGTCGCTGGTTGTACGTTTGATGAAGGTTCTTTAAAGGTTCTTTGTTCCTAGGCTGATGCAGCTGGTTGTAAATCCCGCAGAAAACTTTCAGCATGTTCTCAATAATATCTTCTACGCTGAGCTGATGGTGCCGCCACCATGTCCTCATACGTACTTTCCGGGATGCAAAGAGGACGAACTACCTCCGAATGATTCTCACTGAATGTTGGACTTCAGTCACACAGGACGAGTGAAACGTCGCGAGAGGCGGAGTCAGAATTCCCAGGTTATGTGACCTCTAGTGACCCTATCGAGGTTTGAGGCTGAACGTCGTCGTGTCACATCGGCTAGAACCTGGACAAGTTCATGGAATTTTACTTTTATCTGTGTCATGACAGAAACGCATTGTTTCTCAAACAGGAAAGTCAAACTCGCAGATGAAATGATTTTATTTTCCAGAAAGAAAGTGAATGTTTGCTTTGTGCTGCTGTGTACGTCTGCATACTCAGGTATTTGTCAGTGGGCACATTTGTACAAAATACTTTGAATTTGAAGCCTTTATCATCTCAAGTACACGTTATATATCATTGTGTGTGTGTGTGTGTGTGTGTGTGTGTGTGTGTGAGGGGGGTGTCAGAGGTCAATCTGCCGACAACAGAAGAAAAAAAAGATGTGAACAACCATTTCAGCTGTGAATTTGAACGTTAGTGGAATCCTACTGTGACCGAGAGTCATTCTGATATTCTGTTCTTGTTGTTGCAGAGGGACTTTGGGTGTTTATGACAAGTGAAACAAGTGAAACTGGAATTAATATATAATACTATTTATTTATTTTAGGTTTTAGGCCTTTTACGTCTTTGTCATCCTGTTCAGTTTTGTTCTAAAAAGGACTTGAAACGTTTTCAGGACTTTGACAAAGAGATTGTTGCTTTGGGTTCCAGTTCTGCAGCAGACCCTACGAACAGAACTCCAGTTAATTTTTTACTCCTTTCGTCCCGACAGAGTACAAACTGCATGTTTGGAAAGTGGAATCGGTGCCATAAGTTGACAGATGTTACAGTGCAGCGTTAATCCACGTTGTTTTCAACACATTGCCTCACCATTTTCTTCCATGTTGTAAAATGAAATGTGGGTGAATGTTCCAGAACGTATTTTGAAAAGGCGCACTGCGGGTCGCTGCGTATCAGTTTGTCTTCATCTGTAAAAGTATACAAGATAAATGCACATATCACAGCTTCATTCTTCTGTCAGAATGTATCTCTGTATTCATTTCCTGATTAAAGACAATTAAGAGCCAATCAAACGAGCGTCTGTCATGTTTCAGGTACAAGTCTGTTTCTGTTTCTGTTGTTTCGGTTGTTATTATTATCGGATCACCATGGAAACCAAATGTTTCATTTTTTTGGGCCTTTTTTTATTAAATGCATTTTTTATCACACTTCAGTGATACTCCACCAATAATCTGTATACGTGTTCACTACCTGTTTGGAACTTGTGATCCGTCAAACTAGATGTCCTCTCGTGATCCAGATGTTCTCAGCTGGTTTTAACATTTCACTCTTGACTTTTTTGGTAGGCTGCTGCCTTTGGTTCACTTCAGCTCCCGCTTCTCAGTGTGTCGCCTGACCTGAGCCTCTTTGGTGATTGAACTTGAATCATGTCACGCGAAGCAATGGGTCGACTATCAAAAGAGAAGTATGTTTCCATGGCAATGACCCCGATTCAACATACCAACATTTGCAGGTGTATGTGTGTGAAGGTCAACAAGTGACACTTTTTTATAATCTCTTTTTTCAGAGTGTGGTTCTCCCACAGCGCCGAGGAGAAATCTCTGAAAAACAAGTAAATATTTTAGTTTTTGTTGTGTTGTGTTGTGTCTGGTTAGTTTGCTCATTAACAGTTTTTCTGTCAAATAGGGCACCAAAATGGGACAAAGGAAAAACATTATTGAATTTTACGGCTGTTGGAGGTGACGTCACTGTCACCGACATTTTATTAACATCTACCGGGAGAAGTTAGATTTCACGCAAATATAAAATCCTAAAGATAATCAATATATTGATGGAGATAATATGATCATCTGTTTATATATGTTTTGTTGGAAAGGAGCATGATGTAGTGAATGCAAATGAGGAATGTCAGGGGACGTGTGCCGGCCGACCTCTGACCTCTGATGATTCATCAGACATCAGCTGCTAACAAAAGAAAATCAACTGCTGGATTCAGCTTTTATTTTGACATGTAAAATGGCTGTGAATGATTTGTTCCAGCAGTTTGTTAACGTCCTTGTCAGAAGTGTCAGATGATCACGTTTTTGGTGCAATGGTGAATTATTTGGAAATTTGTTTGACTGAACTCCTGTCGCTTTGTGAAATCCAGTTAGAAAGGTTGTTTTGTATTTTTCTTTGGTGAAAAAGAAGCTTCAGGGAGGAACAGTTGAAAAATGTATGAATTTACTGTGAAAGTCAAATTAGAAATTTAAGAGCGTCAATTCAAATAGTTCATTCATGTAAATTAATTAGGAAAATAGAAGGGACTATTCTAAATATCACATATTCACCATGCAATGGAAAACTTCTCAAAAACAAAATGTCATTAATTGAATTAATTATTTGCAAAGAGCCCCCCCTAAAACAAAGTGCTGAAGTGTGTGTTTGTGTGTCACACACTGATCAGCTCTGTCAGCACACAAACTAAAGTTCACTCCTGTCTCCTGTTTGAAGTTTCCAAAGTTCAGTCAAACGTCGTGTGATCACAAACTAGTCGTACAGTTTATTTTACAGTTATCTACAGTTATTTTATCTTATTTAGTGTGAAAATTGTAATGTTTATATCATGAAAAAGAAACTTTAACAAACATTAGGACGAAAAAGGAAACTCAAACTGCTGTAATCATCTGGAAAAATGTATGTTTTGAAAGTAATAATAATTAAAAACGGATGATTTATTTTTATACGAACCTCATTGACAAAGGAGTTGGAGCAGCAGCTGGAGGAAATATAAAGAGGGTTGATGAAAGGCGGTTAAACGAGTGTTTATTTAAGTTGGAAACGCAGAACGATGGCGTGTGGTCACATTTGAATACAGCAGGTCGGCCGCACGCCGCCATTGTGTTTCATTAATGGCAGATTTCACGGCCAACGGAGCCGCAACAAAAGAGGCAGCAGGTCGGAGGGGGAGGAGGAGAAAGATAGAGATGAAGGAGGAGGAGGAGGAGGAGGAGGAGGAGAAAGAAGTTTACTTTTTGGAGACTTTGTACTCTAAATAGTTGAGACTGGACAGTAACGACTGTGTGTGTGTGTGTGTGTGTGTGTGTGTGTGTGTGTGTGTGTGTGTGTGTGTGTGTCAGCTGTATGAACTGGATCTAAAACCATATTCTACTGCCAAATGTCTTAAACACCTTTAATATAAAAAGGCTTATATTTATTATTTTTTCTTAGCTTCACATTTATAAATCAATTTGTATATAATTCAAGTTCCTGGACTCATGTTCAGTTTTCTGTCTCTTTTCCTTGTAGATGCTGAACATGAAACCAAACAGGAGGAGGAGGAGGAGGAGGAGGAAGGACAGATGGAGCCCTGCTCAAAAATCTGCTGGGTCACTTTATGAGAGACAGAGAGAGAGAGAAACAGAGAGAGAGAAACATAGAGAGAGAGAGAGAGAGAGAGAGAGAGAGAGAGTGGGACAGATGCACAGTAAAGCGTGTTTGTCACTAACGCTGTCGATTAGCATGTGGTCTCCTGAACAAAGCTGCTGCAGATCAATACTGGTGCCCTGTGAACGACAGATGGAGAGAGAGAGAGAGAGGGAGGAGAGAGAGAGACGGCGAGAAACAGAGAGAGAGAGAGAGAGAGTAAAATGTACTGGTCAGCCCTCAGCAGCTTCATTCCTCCAACCGACCAACGAACACGACTCATCAGGAAACAGTGAGCTGACTGTTTCTTTTTCTTTTTTTCTTTTCTTTTCTTTTCTTTTCTTTTCTTTTCTTTTCTTTTCTTTTCCCCCACCACTCTCAGTCACTACCTGTGCGTGGTTTGATATGTCAGTAATACTTCAGATACTTCAAATACTTCAGATTGTTCAAATGCTTCAGATACTTCAGATGCATCAAATACTCTTTCTGTAAATACTTCAGTAATACTTCAAATACTTCAGACACGTTCCATCTCATGGCCTTAAGTCCAATGAATTGATTTTGTGCGGGGAGGGGCTTCTCTGCCTGGAAGTGACGTTCTATTGACACTTCCTCACTTCCTCCTCCTCTGCCTCCTCTTCCTCCCTTATAGCTGCTCCTTTGCGGCCTCCCTCCCTCCTTCCCTCCACTTCCTGTATCATCCCTCCACTTCTTCCTCTCCCCATCATCCATCCTTCATCCCGTCACCTCACTCTTCCTCCCACTGTCTCTTCTCTCCTTCCATCTGTCCTCATCTTCTCCTTCTCTGTCTCCTCCGCCATCCACCTTTGCCTCCCCTCATTCCTTCCCATCCTTCTCTCCTCTCTCCTCCGCCCTTCACGTGGAGGAGCTGGTGGAGGACAGGTTGTCCCCATGGACCCCCGCGTTCCTCCGACCGCTGATCAAAAGAAGAAAATAGGTCAAGCTTCTGTTCCTCGGCCCCTAATTACACAAAGTCTTCAAACAAAGCAACATCTGCCCAACTGGCCATCCTGCTCCTCCTCTTCCTCCTCCTCCTCCTTTTACAGCCTCGCTCCAATCACTCACACACACCCACACACTCTCAGCACTAATTTCAGAATCATTTGCCCCCAGTTCATACATGACCTGCATGAACTTGTCACTGTTCATGCAATGGGACTTGTGAACACACGTGTTCCGTCATCCTGTTTATGGAGTTAAAGACCAACAATCCAGCCAAACAGCTATCAAACCTTATCAAACCAGCGAAATAAAACAAAGCGTGACCAAACATTTCTTTTGTTTCAGTACATTCACACTGAAGGAACAATGTGAGCAACCTGACATTTCTCAAGAAGAAAATGTGCAAATTCAGCAATAAACTGCCTCAGTGTACAAAACATTCAACAGCTACCTGGAACTGAAAAAAAATATTGTGTCACTCTAAAACAACTTGTCCAGATCTGGAAATTGTATAAAATTCATTTGTTTGACACCCCTGATTTAGTAATAGACATAGACCGCAGCATAGAGCATTCCTGGGCGGAGGCTCGGTTAAAACAGCTGTCCTCTCTCAGCGTTTCAGAAAAACGAGTTGTTCAGTTGTTCCGCTGTTCCGCTGTTTGTCCTTGGACGTGTAATGAGTTGTAAAGCGAGCGGCTACAGGCCATAATCCTCTGAGCGCACGGCAGGCCGTCGATACCGTCCAGCACTCGTGTCCCCGCTGTTCTTCACCGTACGCTCGACTCACTGAGGCCACACAGAGACTGAATCGTGGCCAGAAACGCATGTGTCCACACGAAGCAGTGAGTGAATACGCTGTAGTATATCCTCCAGGCCTGTAGGTGGAGGTGTAACACTGGCACAGAAATACATCACAGAATCTGAATGGAACCAAAAGGAGGCGAACAGACACATCACGTTCAACACAGTGGAGAGGTGGCGCTATGACGTGATCAGCTCAGGTTGGACGTGGTTTCAACAATGATCGTACACAGGCTCCATGGAGAAGAAGGTCCAGATGAAGGAAAACTACTGATTCACCTGAACTAGTTTCCGTGTGGGTGAGGCTTGAAACATGGTGACCTCTGGGGGTCGCCTCCTGGTCTCTGGATGCCTCCTCACGTCTGTTATACCAGAGGCTTAAAGAAATGTAAATGTTTGCGTGGAAAGGTTAACACGTCCAGAATCTGTTTTGTTGGGTTTGTCTCATTCACAGAAACTCTCTTGGTGTCTGTGAGTTTGAGTCCCCCCTTCAGAGCAGCTGTGGTTTTATCAGCTGTGATTTCCTGTCACCTTACTTATCAGACGCTCCTGACTTTAGATGAAATCAAATTTTAATGATGCCCAAGGGCGAGTGGCTCCTCGGCTGGTTGCAGCAGCAAACTGCACAAGAAAAGAAAATCACTAGATTTGAGGAGGTTAAGGAAAAAAACATCTGTTCGACGTAAATTAGCACCAGAGAACCTTCTCAACGCTTTCTGACTCTTTTGTTGTATAATGACAGAATTGACCCTGTTTATTCTTTTTTGAAAGAAATTTACTGTAAAAAAATTATATTTGTAATGTATCATTAGGTATACGACTTGACATTTTTTCTTCAGTCACGTTTGCTCTTTGCTAACTTTACATCCACATTCTGTCATTCTGATATCGAATTAATGTCTGATAATATCTCATGTGAATTCTGTTTGGTGTCTAAAAAAATGAAATTTCATTGTGACCTGTAGAGCTGTTACCCACTATGTTTTTTATGTTTATTATAAATTCTTACTTTATTCTATATTGAAGCTGCTTTGACTCGCGTTTGAAAGAACTACTGATTTGAACCCACCGAACTTTCCAGGCGCCGATTCGTACCCGAAGCCACTAGCCCCGCCTCTCTCGTCCCAGTCTACGCTCCGATTGGACCATTCTGCCATCACTCAGGCGCACGCAGGGTTCCGCCCTCTTCCCGCTCCCCGTAGCAGGTTGGGTTGCGCGGTGGCGGAGGGGACCGCGGACAGCTCCGGTGGAGAGGCAGAGCAGCAGCGGAGGCGGATAGGAGGACGTGGGGGAGCCGCTGCGGAGGCCCGAATGACCCAGAGGAGACAACGGACAACAACAACCCGTTTCCGGGGGAGAAAAACAAAGACACGGAGCGGGAGAGGCCCTGGGGAGAGGGCGACAAACAACCGAGAAAGTGACGGCAACGCGGTGCTGAGGTGCTGACCCATCCCGGAGCACCGAAGGAGAGGCTGCGGGAGAAAGGAGAAGGAGAAAGAAGGCTGCTCCGGTTTCCGCTCGCCCCGATGGACTGAGGACAGATGAATGAAGACCGCCTGCTCTAACGCCTATCGATGCCTGGCCCGGGACCTGGACGCGTTCGCTATGAACACGGACGTGACGATGGACGGCGGCGGCAGCCTGCACGGCGGGGTGGCGGTTAGCTCCGTGGCCCCCGACGCGGAGCTGTTGAGCGGCCACAGCCCGCACCACGGCCGTGGGGGCGCGTCCGGAGCGGTGGGGGGGCCAGGGGGGGTGGCGGCGGCGGCGGCGGCCACTCTACGGATACACCAAGACCTGGCAGCCGCCGCCGCGTCCTCCCGCTCCGCCATGGTGTCCGGGATGGCCGGCATCCTGGACGGCAGCGGGGAGTACCGGCCGGAGCTGCCGCTGCCGCTGCACCACGCCATGAGCGTCCCCTGCGACACGTCCTCCACCGGGATGGGGATGAGCGGCACCTACACCACCCTCACCCCGCTGCAGCCGCTGCCCCCCATCTCCACCGTGTCCGACAAGTTCCACCACCACCACCACCACCATCACCACCACCAGCGGCTCCCCGGGAACGTCAGCGGCAGCTTCACCCTGATGCGGGACGAGCGGGGGCTTCCGGGCATGAACAACTTGTACAGCCCCTATCACAAGGACCACATGTCCGGGATGGGTCCGAGCTTGTCCCCGGTGCTGGGCAACGGCCTGGGCTCCATCCACACCCCCCAGCAGGGGCTCCACAACTACGGCACCGCGACGCACGGAGGCCACGAGAAGATGCTGAACTTCGACGCGCACCACCCCGCCTCCATGCTCCGGGGAGACCCCCACCAGCACCGGGGCCTCGGCGGCCCTGCGGCCGGCATGATGCCGCACCTCAACGGGATGCACCACCCGGGACATCCGGCGTCCTCGGCGGGCCACCACCCCCACCTTCAATCACCGTCCCACGGGCCGGTGCTGGCCTCCTCCACCCGTGACAGACCGCCCCCCTCCTCAGGGGCGCAGGCGGGCAGCGGCTCCGGGCAGCTGGAAGAGATCAACACCAAGGAGGTGGCGCAGAGGATCACGGCGGAGCTGAAGAGGTACAGCATCCCCCAGGCCATCTTCGCCCAGAGGGTGCTGTGCCGCTCCCAGGGGACCCTGTCCGACCTGCTGCGGAACCCCAAACCCTGGAGCAAACTCAAGTCCGGCCGGGAGACCTTCCGCCGGATGTGGAAGTGGCTGCAGGAGCCCGAGTTCCAGAGGATGTCCGCGCTCCGACTGGCAGGTAGGAAATGTGTGTGTGTGTGTGTGTGTGTTTACTATCACTTCTGATGATTACTGATCAACAACTGTCTTGACAGGGTGACACAGCGTGACACCCCCACCCTCCCCCCCAACCAAGACTGCATTTTATTTTGTAGTAAAACAAACAAAAAGACTTATTGTTATTATTTATCTTGAATTAATTAACTTGTACAGACAAAAACTCCAGGGGATATTTGACTTTACTGGAGTGTGTGTGTGTGTGTGTGTGTGTGTGTGTATGTGTGTGTGTGTGTGTGTGTGTGTGTGTGAGTGTGTGTGTGTGTGTGTGTGTGTGTGTGTGTGTGTGTGTGTGTGTGTGTGTGTGTGTGTGTGTGTGTGGGGGG
>CAAKHB010006306.1:0-14590 GCA_901007665.1 Aeoliscus strigatus | reverse complement strand
ACAGGAAGGCGTGTGAGCTGAGTGCAGTAAAACATTTACACGTCACTTACAATTCCGCTCTGGACGCCTCCCCCCCCAGGGCCTCCAGGCTTCCTGACGTCATATTGAGCAGCATGGACCTCTTGGCTTCTGTTCAGACAAAAAAAACACACTTTGTCCTCATTTACTCCACGTTGGTGGAGGTGGAGTCGACAACTCACCAGACAGGCTGAGTTTGACCGCGTCCTGTGTGTCGTCGTCTGCCGGCTGCGCTCTGGAACAGACGCACAAACCTTCACCACCTTCAACACCAACAGCTGTATCATTTACATAAATACTGAGCGGGGGGGGGGTGGTGTTTTCTCTTTTATACTTGTACATTTAGGTTCCTGATAGTCCTGGTTCTTCATCTCTCATCTTTTGCTGCTGTATGTATCTTATATCTTCAGCCTGGAGACTTCTCGTCCGTCCGCCCCCCCTACCTGTTGTTGCGGCAGTCATCGATCCACTCCCTCATCACGGCGTGGTACGTGTCCAGGTCGATGGACACGTCCTTGCGTTCGGGGTCCAGCATGTTGCACAGCTCCTCCAGTCCGCTGTCCTCCGTGCTGCGGCTGGTGGTGTGACGCAGGTAGTCCACGATGTGAGACACAAAGACTTTACCTGACAGGAGACAGGAGGTGACGTGGTCCACAAACACGGGACAACGTTTGCAGTTCACATTTAGGGAATATCAATTCAGAGTCAAATAAACCTGAAACATTTAAAGATGGTGGAAAGCAAGCAAGAACGTGGAGAACAGGAGCATGAAGAAGAAGAACAACGTGGAGAACAGGAGCATGAAGAAGAAGAACAACAACGTGGAGAACAGGAGCATGAAGAAGAAGAACAACAACGTGGAGAACAGGAGCATGAAGAAGAAGAACAACAACGTGGAGAACAGGAGCATGAAGAAGAAGAAGAACAACGTGGAGAACAGGAGCATGAAGAAGAAGAAGAACAACGTGGAGAACAGGAGCATGAAGAAGAACAACGTGGAGAACAGGAGCATGAAGAAGAACAACGTGGAGAACAGGAGCATGAAGAAGAACAACGTGGAGAACAGGAGCATGAAGAAGAACAACGTGGAGAACAGGAGCATGAAGAAAACAACGTGGAGAACAGGAGCATGAAGAAGAAGAAGAACAACGTGGAGAACAGGAGCATGAAGAAGAAGAACAACGTGGAGAACAGGAGCATGAAGAAGAAGAACAACAACGTGGAGAACAGGAGCATGAAGAAGAAGAAGAACAACGTGGAGAACAGGAGCATGAAGAAGAAGAACAACGTGGAGAACAGGAGCATGAAGAAGAACAACAACGTGGAGAACAGGAGCATGAAGAAGAACAACAACGTGGAGAACAGGAGCATGAAGAAGAAGAAGAACAACGTGGAGAACAGGAGCATGAAGAAGAAGAACAACGTGGAGAACAGGAGCATGAAGAAGAACAACAACGTGGAGAACAGGAGCATGAAGAAGAAGAACAACGTGGAGAACAGGAGCATGAAGAAGAAGAACAACGTGGAGAACAGGAGCATGAAGAAGAACAACAACGTGGAGAACAGGAGCATGAAGAAGAAGAACAACGTAGAGAACAGGAGCATGAAAACATGAAGATGACAGAAAACCTGGATTCAGTGTGACAACAGACGAAGGAAACATTTCTGTCCAGTTGTCAGAGAAACCACTCATGATCATGATCAGGTCCAAGGAAAATGTGTGTGTGTGTGTGTGTGTGTGTGTGTGTGTGTGTGTGTGTACCTCGTCGCTGGGTGTCACATGCATGGAAGATGGTATCAAGCAGGTTCTCCTCACAGATGAGACTTATCTCTGCCATGTTCTCCTTCTTGTTTTCAGAGGACAGGGAGTTTCCTGAGCGCACACACACACACACACACACACACACCGAGCACATGATCTCCTTCAGGCGCAGTAATAACACGACAGGAACCAACACACACGTCTCCTCACACCTCTGAACTGGATCTCATTCAGCAGCAGTTTAACGAAGCAGAAAAAACCCGTTGTCGGCAGCTGGTGACTTTTTACATCAAATCACCGGCCTCATGCTGCCTTCACGTGCCTTCAGAATTATGGTAAACAAGTTCCCGACACGTGAAAGGCACATGAGTGCCCCCCTGGCGTCGTGGCAATCAACGGGAGAGTTGGAATCATTTTGATTCCACAAATGGCTGAGATGAGATTTGAAGGATGACCTGAAGGATTCCATGAACGGAGTGGGTGAAGATGGATTCATGTTTTATGGTGTGTGTGTGTGTGTGTGTGTGTGTGTTTAGGTTGTTCTGGTTCTGTGTTTCTCTCTTTCAAGCAGATCATGTTACTGCACTAACTACATCAACATGGTCGTCACGTCCCTCTCTCCAATCGCCTTCAGGTCGGTTCGACTTTCTCTACAATATAATGTCCAAGTATCAGAGCTGTGAAAGTCACGTGACACAGCCGCTGTCATCTGTGGGGGGTCCACAATGCCGTGACGACGAGTTTTCAGAGTAGGCTACGTAACACGCTGACACGGACCCTCACGTAGCCTACAGAGCCGTAGGCTACTTTTCTCTGCCGGCCTTTTTTCAACGACAGAAGCACTTGAACACAGCATGAGTCATGAGGACAAGCATCATCTTCCCGACGGCACGTGAAGGCAGCACGAGCGCGCCGACCTCCCGCCGGTCGCCGTCGGCCCCTACCTCCGTCTCCCAGCGTCAGCCGTCTGACCACCAGCGCCGGATAGGGCAGCTCGCACTCCGACGACCTCCCCGACTCGGCGGAGCTGAAGTTCAGGTTGTAGGAGAGGGTGCTGTTACCCGGGGTGAAGGTGCGAGAGAGCGGAGGGCTCGTCGACCTTTGACCCTCGGGCTGCGCCGGCTGGGGTCCGCGTGTGAAGGTGAAGTACGGGGAGTCTTTGACCTGGCTGCTCGTCGGGGTAGAACAGCACCTCTGCCAGGTCTTCGCCTGCTTCAGCTCGCCGCCGTCGGCGCCCCGTCGCTCCCCCAGCGTGCTGGTGATGGAGTAGGTGACAGGCGTGGGGGGGTCGCGGGCGGCGCTCGGCATCCCCATCCCTCGACCCCTCTCGCCCTTCTTCAAGATGGCCTCCAGGTTGCGCCTCAGGCCGCTCTGGGGGCTGTCGTAGCTGCTGGAGCTCAGCTTGGGGATCTGGAACGGGGAGTTGGGCTCCCGGTCACCGCGCCAACGGATGGTCTGCAGCTTGCGGCAGATGCTGTCCACGGGGTTGTGTCGGCGCGGCGGCGGGCAGAAGTCCATGCTGCTGGGAGCAAGATGGTGGCACTGGAGGAGAGGTTGACGTCTGAGAGGAAGAGGAGCAGAGGGATATCCACATCTGTTCCAGAGCATTTGAACCACTAAGGCCTGAGAAACCATGTGAGATCTCACACACACACACACACACACACACACACTACTACGTGAATGTTTATCAATACGTTGTCCTCATCGGCCCCAACCACAAGACAACAAATTTGAAATGGTCAAAAAGTTCTCTAAAGTCTGGCAGTGGGGGCAACTACCCTGACAATTCTCTGGGGTGTACATGTAGAATTTCAAAGTATCTCAATCAGTGTCTAGACAAACCTTCATTTGTACACGTTTGCGTTCATTATCATGCACGTTCCATTTCAGGAAGAACAGAAATATGGTTCTAATCATCCACATTGATTTGAATTAAATCTCTTCGCCACAGTGAATCGAATCAGTCAGTCGGGACAGAACTGCTCAGACCGACACTGACCTGTTCAGGTGCCAATGAACTGACTAATTAACGTTAACTGACTCCTGATTCTGTTGGATCCAGCGTTCGTTCGTTCATTTGTTCATTCATTCATTCGTTCGTTCGTTCATTCATTCATTCATTCGTTCATCCGTTCATTCATTTACTGCGGTTGGAACAAATGAAACGATAAAAGGCGCCGCCAGCATCAAATATTTCAGTTGAACCACACACCTGCTGACCGACTTCTTCTTCTTCTGCGTTCGCTCTCACGTCTCCGCTGCTGCCGTGTGTGTGTGTGTGTGTGTGTGTCGGTAAATCAACTTGTGCGTCTTCCGCCAAATGTTTGTCAAACATTCCCAGCGGGAGCGCGCAGGGGCACGCGCGCAGCAACTGAGCGCCGAGCTCGAGACTGGTAGAGTTCACGCGCCAGCGAGCGTCACGTCTGAAAACGAGCAGACACGGACCCCTGGTGGCCGGAAGTTGATATTACACTTACTAATTCAGCTGTGCCGTCATCATCCACTCTTCCTTCCTTTCTGTCTGTCGGTCTGTCTGTCCATCCCTCCAGCCCCGTGTAATCCCGTTAAGCTGAGTGTGTTCAGCTGCTTTGACTCAGATCAGATCCATCAGACGTTCTCCTGCTCTGGAGGTTTGTTCTCTACGGAACCAACAGACGAGAAGACGGATGAGCGGATGAAAACGGGCCTCCGACCAATGGCCGCCAACGTTTCAAGCTTCAAGGTAACGCTGTGACGACACACCCACAGCACCTACCCTCAGCTGCTGCTCCAGCTGCAGCATCTTCATGGCTCCTGGGCCTCCTGACACCTACAAATCCCCCCGTCGCTCCACGTAGAAGATGTTCCAGTAAAACGTCTAGTCCGCATGCTGCTCACGAAGCGGCCCTCTTATCGACCGACACACACACACACACACACACACACACACACATCCAACCACAGAAGGTCTGAGGAGTTGCACACGTCACCGGTGTCTTCTTCTCCTTCCTGCAGCAGCAGCTGCTGCTCAGCCTCGGCAGAATCCACTTTCCCAGCTCACACTAAGTAGCTGGAGCTTTGTCTTCTGACCCTGAGCTCCAGAGCAGTGGACGACAGGCTCAAGGGGAGATTACCGCCGACGTGTGTGGACACACTCACAGCGGAGGAGTGTGTGGGGACAACGTCTGCCTCCAGTGAAGGGGAAGTTCATTGGTTCAGGCGACCGGACTCATCTGGAGGACGCTCCTCACCGTCGTGTCCATCGTCCTCCAGCCGCGTCCCGTCCTCTCCCTGTCCATCGTCCTCCAGCCGTGTCCCGTCCTCTCCCTGTCCATCGTCCTCCAGCCGCGTCCCGTCCTCTCCCTGTCCATCGTCCTCCAGCCGTGTCCCGTCCTCTCCCTGTCCATCGTCCTCCAGCCGTGTCCCGTCCTCTCCCTGTCCATCGTCCTCCAGCCGTGTCCCGTCCTCTCCCTGTCCATCGTCCTCCAGCAGACCGTCCCGTTCATATTTATAGCCTCTAATCCCGTACACACACTGTGTGTGAACCGAGGGATGCAGGTAACAGTGAAGAGGGATTCCAGCGTGTTCTAAGGACGCGGGCGTCGGTCTATAAACAGCCTCGCTCGCCTCGTGTTCCGTGGAGATTAACGTGGACAAAGGAACAGAACAGAATGAAATCATCAAACGTGCCGTTGACGTGTCAGTTGGAAAACAAACTCCATGTTTGTTGTCAGACGCTGCTGTCGTCAGTGTCTGATCTGGGATCGGGGGCGTGTGTGTCTGTGACAGCAACACACACACACACACACACACAGACAACAGAACCTTCTCCAGAACCCCCCCCATTCATTGGACAAGGGCTCCTCTCGTGCGGTGGTGTTGTTTCACACCTGTCTGTTTAGAGACTTGCCAGCATGTGTTTGGCGACCTTTGACCTTCAGAACCCACTGAATTCAAAGACCCCTCAGTCGCTGCCGTGAGGTGTGAGGAGGTTTTCTAGAAGCTCCTCTGGATGTCATCAAACTCTGTCTTGTGTCTGCATCAGGCGGTGGACCTCGTCATCCAGCGGTCCTCCACCCTGAAGACCAAAGCCGACGTTCTCGCCTTCGGGACGGTCTTCACCGACCACATGTTGACCGTGGAGTGGAACGAGACCGACGGGTGGGCGCCGCCGCTCATCCGGCCCTTCGCTAATCTGTCCCTCCACCCGGCGTGCTCGTCCCTTCACTACGGCGTCCAGGTAGGACATGGAGGAGGACTCTGGAGGAGGACTCTGTGGAGGACTCTCTGGAGGAGGACTCTGGAGGAGGACTCTGGAGGAGGACTCTCTGGAGGAGGACTCTGTGGAGGACTCTCTGGAGGAGGACTCTGGAGGAGGACTCTGGAGGAGGACTCTGTGGAGGACTCTGTGGAGGACTCTCTGGAGGAGGACTCTGGAGGAGGACTCTCTGGAGGAGGACTCTGGAGGAGGACTCTGTGGAGGACTCTCTGGAGGAGGACTCTGGAGGAGGACTCTGTGGAGGACTCTCTGGAGGAGGACTCTATGGAGTAGGACTCTGGAGGAGGACTCTGTGGAGGAGGACTCTGGAGGAGGACTCTGTGGAGGACTCTCTGGAGGAGGACTCTGGAGGAGGACTCTATGGAGGACTCTGTGGAGGAGGACTCTGGAGGAGGACTCTGTGGAGGACTCTCTGGAGGAGGACTCTGGAGGAGGACTCTGGAGGAGGACTCTGTGGAGGACTCTGTGGAGGACTCTGTGGAGGAGGACTCTGGAGGAGGACTCTATGGAGGAGGACTCTGGAGGAGGACTCTGTGGAGGACTCTCTGGAGGAGGACTCTGGAGGAGGACTCTGGAGGAGGACTCTGTGGAGGACTCTCTGGAGGAGGACTCTGGAGGAGGACTGAACCTTCTCCTCTCCTCCCACCAGCTGTTCGAGGGTTTGAAGGCGTACCGTGGAGAAGACAAGCGTCTGCGTCTCTTCAGGCCGATGCTCAACATGAACCGCATGGTGACCTCAGCCAGGAGAGTCTGTCTGCCGGTGAGAGGACGGAGAGCGTGTGGGAGAGTGTCAAGAGATTTGAGACAAAGAGAAGGAGACAAAGGAGACAAATTCATAGTTGAATTTGATAGAAACTTCCAGCTGCCAAGGCCCAAAGCTTGAAGCATGACTCCAGGCTGGTCCTAGAACTGGTCCTAGAACCGGTCCTAGTCCAAGACAGTCTGAACTGGTCCTAGAACCGGTCCTAGAACCGGTCCTAGAACCGGTCCTAGAACCGGTCCTAGAACTGGTCCTAGTCCAAGACAGTCTGAACTGGTCCTAGAACCGGTCCTAGAACCGGTCCTAGAACCGGTCCTAGAACTGGTCCTAGTCCAAGACAGTCTGAACTGGTCCTAGAACCGGTCCTAGAACTGGTCCTAGAACTGGTCATAGAACCGGTCCTAGAACTGGTCCTATAACTGGTCCTAGAACCGGTCCTAGAACCGGTCCTAGACAGTCTGAACTGGACTCTTGGACTCAAACCAGTCAGAATCACCTCCGTCCTCTCCGTCCTCTCGTCCTCTCCGTCCTCTCCGTCCTCTCGTCCTCTCCGTCCTCTCGTCCTCTCGACCTCTCGTCCTCTCCGTTCTCTCTGTCCTCTCGTCCTCTCCGTCCTCTCCGTCCTCTCGTCCTCTCCGTCCTCTCTGTCCTCTCGTCCTCTTGTCCTCTCGTCCTCTCCGTCCCCTCTATCCTCTTGTCCTCTCGTCCTCTCCGTCCCCTCCGTCCTCTTGTCCTCTTGTCCTCTCGTCCTCTCCGTCCCCTCCGTCCTCTCCGTCCTCTCGTCCTCTCTGTCCCCTTCGTCCTCTTGTCCTCTCGTCCTCTCCGTCCCCTCTATCCTCTTGTCCTCTCATCCTCTCCGTCCCCTCCGTCCTCTCCGTCCTCTCGTCCTCTTGTCCTCTCGTCCTCTCCGTCCCCTCCGTCCTCTCGTCCTCTCGTCCTCTCCGTCCCCTCCGTCCTCTCCGTCCCCTCCGTCCCCTCCGTCCTCTCCGTCCTCTCCTCCTCTCCGTCCCCTCCGTCCTCTCCGTCCCCTCCGTCCTCTCCGTCCTCTCCGTCCTCTCCTCCTCTCCGTCCCCTCCGTCCTCTCCGTCCTCTCCGTCCCCTCCGTCCTCTTGTCCCCTCCATCCCCTCCGTCCTCTCCATCCCCTCCGTCCTCTCCGTCCTCTCGTCCTCTCCGTCTCAGGAGTTTGACCAGTCCGAGCTTCTGGAGTGCATCAGGA
This sequence comes from Aeoliscus strigatus, assembly GCA_901007665.1. Classification (NCBI taxonomy): domain Eukaryota; kingdom Metazoa; phylum Chordata; class Actinopteri; order Syngnathiformes; family Centriscidae; genus Aeoliscus; species Aeoliscus strigatus. The sequence goes on along the minus strand of CAAKHB010006306.1, from coordinate 6,572 downwards.
GACTGGTGGAGATGGAGGAGGACTGGGTTCCTCACTCGGACTCGTCCAGCGTGTACATCAGACCGACCTTCATCAGCACCGAGGTCAGTGACCCTCTGAGCACCGCTCGTGGTTTGAGATGAAGCTGCACCTCTGTGTCTGTTCGTCCGTCCGTCAGCCGTCTCTGGGCGTGAAGAAGCCGTCCAGCGCTCTGCTGTACGTCATCCTGTGTCAGGTGGGCTCGTACTTCACCCCGGCGGCCGGCGGCCTGTCGTTGTGGGCGGACCTGAAGTACACGCGCGCCTGGAGAGGAGGAACGGGGGACTGTAAGATGGGAGGGTGAGGAACCACCGCCTGTCCCGTGTCCAGTGTTGGACAGCTCCAGACACATGATGGAGTTCCACTCCTGAATGTGACCGACCTCCTGCTGCGTCTCCACAGGAACTACGGCGGCTCTCTGCTGGCCCAGGACGAGGCCTCGGATCACGGGTGTCAGCAGGTGCTGTGGCTGTACGGGGACGAGCAGCAGATCACCGAGGCCGGAACCATGAACGTCTTCCTGCACTGGATCAACGAGGACGGAGGTCAAACGTCGCCTCTGCTGCATCCGCTGAGGTGTGGAGACCTCGTCTCACCACCTCTGATTCTTTCATAGACGAGGAGCTTGCAACTCCGCCCCTGGATGGCATCATCCTCCCAGGCGTCACCCGCCAGAGCGTCCTGGAACTGACCAGGAAATGGGTGAGAGACATCTGTGCTGATGAGGACCATCTCCTCAGGGTCCAACTCTTCTTCTTCTTCTTCCTCCTCCAGGGGGAGTTCAAGGTGTCCGAGCGGTACCTGACCATGGCCCAGCTGCTCTGCGCCCTGCAGCAGCGGCGCGTCAAGGAGATGTTCGGATCCGGCACCGCCTGCATGATCTGTCCAGTGGGACACATCGTGTACCGGGGGGAGGTCAGACGCCGCAAACACGCACTTCCTGTTGGCACCGCTGACGGCCGCTGCCCATTATCTGCATCCTCTTCTAGAAGCTGCACGTCTCCTGTCAGGACCAGAACACGCTGACGTCACGGATCGCACAGGAACTCACCGACATACAGGTACAAGTCTCCATCGAATCTCAGAAAAAACAGGCTCTGAAACACATTTACATGTGGTCTAATCCTCCTCCGTACTCAATGACGACATTTAACGGTACTTGTAGTTTGATGTTTGAGTGTGTGTGCAATCGTAAATTCATCCAGAGTCACATGGATGGGGGCACACGCAGGTGATTGGGTCCCGTTGGTCCCGTTGGTCCCGTTGGTCCCGTTGGACCTGTTGGTCCTGTTGGTCCTGTTGGTCCTGTTGGCCCCGTTGGTCCTGTTGGTCCCGTTGGTCCTGTTGGTCCTGTTGGTCCCGTTGGTCCTGTTGGTCCTGTTGACCCCGTTGGTCCTGTTGGTCCTGTTGGTCCTGTTGGTCCTGTTGGTCCTGTTGGTCCTGTTGACCCCGTTGGTCCTGTTGGTCCTGTTGACCCCGTTGGTCCTGTTGGTCCTGTTGGTCCTGTTGGTCCTGTTGACCCCGTTGGTCCTGTTGGTCCTGTTGACCCCGTTGGTCCTGTTGGTCCTGTTGGTCCTGTTGGTCCTGTTGGTCCTGTTGGTCCTGTTGACCCCGTTGGTCCTGTTGGTCCTGTTGGTCCTGTTGGTCCCGTTGGTCCTGTTGGTCCCGTTGGTCCTGTTGACCCCGTTGGTCCTGTTGGTCCTGTTGGCCCCGTTGGTCCTGTTGGTCCTGTTGGTCCTGTTGGTCCTGTTGGCCCCGTTGGTCCTGTTGGTCCTGTTGGTCCCGTTGGTCCTGTTGACCCCGTTGGTCCTGTTGGTCCTGTTGACCCCGTTGGTCCTGTTGGTCCTGTTGGTCCTGTTGACCCCGTTGGTCCTGTTGGTCCTGTTGACCCCGTTGGTCCTGTTGACCCCGTTGGTTCCGTTGGTCCTGTTGACCCCGTTGGTCCTGTTGGTCCTGTGGACATCACACAGAAGGATGCAGTAGTTAGCGAGTGGTGAGGAGATGTGGTCTGTTGTCTGAATCTCCTACAAAATGAAAGTTCCTGTTGACGCCTGCGACAGAAACAGACGTCCTGACTCATACAACTGTGAAATAAAACATCCGTCGGTGAAGAACCCTCGATGTACCAACATGCCCCCTTCAGTCGGTGCAGGACAACGAGTAAAATATGTCATGAAGTTAAGTTTCCTATCTGGGAATCAAATGTCACAATGTCCCTTTTTGCCGTGCTCGTTGAATTAGCATCGTAAACATCCAACGCTCCCGGCGTGTTTCTGGACTCTCGCTGCTCTTTGAGTCGGTGATGAGCTGATGTGACCTATCTGCGGTGGGATCTTCTTTCTGTTGCTTTGTCTCTCTTGTCGTCGATACAGATTAGCATATCTGCTCCGTGCACCCGCCCAGGCCTCACGCGTGCGTGCGCACCACGTGTTGACTGCATCGACGATAAGATCTGACGCTGCGGCGGAGAAGCAGACAAACTCCTGCATTGGCTCATTAAACTCGCTGTAATTGCACAAACCCAATTATTGCCTCAGCTTTGTGTGATCTTCAAAGCCAAGATGCTGCAAATGAAGCCTGGAACAAGTTGTTGGGGAGGGAGGTGTGTGTGTGTGTGTGTGTGTGTGTTGGGGGGGGGGGGCGCTAAGCTTAATGAACAATAAAATCGACAAAACGCTGGAGAACGTACTTCTTCTGCAGTGCCGCTAAATCTGTTGACATTTCATTTGGAGGGAAGCGGCACAGTGTGGACGGCCCCCCACACACCACCAGCACCCCCCCGACACACACACACACACACCCCTCATGAAGACAACATTGTGCAACAAACAAACGAGTGGTCTGAGGCAGCAGATGAAAGATGGGTTTACTAAGTCGCCCTGCTTTTCCTCTTTCAAGTTAATTAGAAATCATATTCTTTTGTTTCCCTGTCGCAGGCGTTTATTTACTTTCTCACTTGGACCATTAGAACAAATTTGCAACATGAGACACAAATAATTGGATTTGTCTCTGCGGCTGTCATGGATTGGGGAACATTTTGTTTTGATTTTCATTCTACTTCCTTGTCTCTGTTGTGTTGTGTTCAGTCGGTGGCTGAGTTTGCAGATTTGCCTCTGGCTGTTTGATTTGTTCTTCTTTTTTTTTTTTTTTTCAAAGTCGTGTTTCTCTCTCGGTGAAGTGAAGTTTGCTGCTTCCTAACAGGAGGACGCTTTCTAACCTCCTTACGACCTTCTCTTCTGTCCCAGCATGGACGCACACCCAGTGACTGGACATTCCTAGTGTAGTGGACAGGAAGAGGCCTGGAACCCCCCCCCCCCAACACACACACACACACACACACACTCATGCACCAGTGTGTGTTCTCGCTGATGTAAAATGATGTCAAATACATTTGTAACAGATGCAATATTTTCAATACGACTGCAACATGCTGTGGAGCCAGGAGGTGTGTGTGTGTGTGTGTGTGTGTGTGTGTGTGTGTGTGTGTGTGTAGCGTGTCACACCATTTTAACTTTCTAACTTTTACATTAAACACACAACCTTCCAGCATCATCAGCACCAGAGCTCTGACATCTCGTGCAATAATACACAAACATTTACAGCAGCAGCGTCACACACGTTCCACTTCTCCTGATGCAAATGTTGTCGCTGCTGCAAACCACAGACACGTCTGCGTGTCAGACAGAGACTGTCTCTGCCTGCGTCTGTTCACGACAAGTGGTCAAATCCTCAATACGTCCCCAAAACCTGAGCTGGGATCAGTTCCTCACAGCAGGTTTAGTTTGTTTAGTCCTGTCAACTCTTCACTTTTACTGATGAACTGAATTCAAACATATGAAATGTTAAAAGTTTGATCAGTTTACATGGAAATACAACTGAAAACCTTCGATGCACCAATGTCCAGTGATCGGCTGTAACACTGTGGGTCAACTAACTAAGGAGCTGCTGGCACTGAAGGGGCTAGCTGCGCTAATGCTACATCTGCTACAACAGCTGTTTGGACCCCATGATTCGTTGTGTGTTCAGTGTGTGACTCACACATTTGTCATCAAATCAAGATGACGTAAACACGTAGTTTGTGTTCTGTGTGCCCTCAGAGCTCACCCCTCCAGTCAGCTCCTCTCCCCCCACTGTCACTGTGCTCCGCTCACAGATCTCCTCTGATGAATTCACTGATCATCAAACGTGACTTTGTCTCCAACAGTCAAATAGTTATTAAAAGAAATCATTGTTCCGCAAACCATGACCTCTGACCTCTGCCTTTTCTTTTTGTTCTTCATTTTCTATTTTATCTCGACAGTAAAACTAAAAACAAACCTCTGTCCCTGGGTGGGCTCCGACCCCCGGCCTGTGTTGGTGTGGTTGGTGTGTGTGACCTGGCTGACATAAGCTCTCTAACAATGAGCTGCACGCACACACACACACACACACACACACACACACACACACTCAGGAAGTGAACTCAGGTGGGAGAGGACCTGCTCGGACCGCGGTGGACAGGAGGGGTGCTGCTGCGACAGTCGGTCAGCGGCTCCGTTCTCAACTGACGCTGTGAAGTGACGGAGCTGCAACAGCACACGTCGACGCGTTCACAGGCTGCAGGTCCACGTTTGATCTGGATGTCCTGTTTAAATGGTCGTTAATGTTTGTTCTTCCTTCCTTCATCATTCCTTCTTTCATTCCTTCCTCCCTTCCTTCCTTCCTTCATCATTCCTTCCTTTCTTCCTTCCTTCATCATTCCTTCCTTCCTTCCTTCATCATTCCTTCCTTCCTTCCTTCATCATTCCTTCCTTCCTTCCTTCCTTTCTTCCTTCATTCATCATTCCTTCTTTCATTCCTTCCTCCCTTCCTTCATCATTCCTTCCTTTCTTCCTTCTTTCATTCCTTCCTTCCTTCCTTCTTCCTTCCTTCCTTCCTTCCTTCCTTTCTTCCTTCCTTCATCATTCCTTCCTTCATCATTCCTTCATTCCTTCCTTCCCTCCTTCCTTCCTCTCTCTCTTCTCTTCTGCTCAGAAACAGGAAGCCCGGCAGGCCGCTGCCGTTCAGCCTGTGGGACGCCGATGATGTTTTAATTGTCACTTCTCGTTAAGGCGGCCGTGACATTCACGAAGGACGTGGGGGGAGGCGCTCGGCGTAATTAGAGGAAACGGAGAGACGGAGGAAGGGAGGGAGACATGGCACCCATTCAGCTGCTAAGAGTGGGCTCAGAGCGCCTGCTCACTCGTCCCTCCCGCTCACCCCGCTGGGCGCTGATCTGGTGTGACAAGCCCGGCGCTGTCATCTTGAGTTTGTCCAATTTGAATTTCTAATTAATGAACTCGGCGCCACTTTGTGTTTTTGTTGTTGTTGTTGTTGTTGTTGTTGTTGTTGTCGTCGTCGTCGTCGTCCTCCTCCTCCTTTCCTCCTCTTCTCAGGCCAGTTTGTCTTCTATTTGCCTTTCCTTCACCCTTCTCCTCGTCTTCTTCGGAGGCGGTGTGGCTGCGGAGGCCGCCGGTCGCCCTGGGTGAGATTGGAGTCTCACACCACAGCAGATGATATCAGTGGCTTTGGGTCGGCCAATTAGAATCACACTGTGTGTGCTGCGTTTGTGTCAACGTGTGTGTGTGTGTGTGTGTGTGTGTGTGTGTGTGTGTGTCACTGTTTGTCTCTGAATGTTAATGAGGACAGAGAACGGGGAGCTGCTGATCGCCGACGCTGACGGCGAACCAGTACGCTCACTCTTCTTTTTCTCTTTACACTTTTTCTCGACTCTGAGAATTCATCCTCCTTCAGACGTGTGTTTCTGTTTCTTTGAGTGGATGCAGCTCTGGTGGCACACACACACACACACACACACACACACACACACACACACACACACACACACACACACACACACACACATTCACACGTTATTGTTCTTGAAAATTATTCACAGCATGTAGATTGTGGAATCTGTGTGTGTGTGTGTGTGTGTGTGTGTGTGTGTGTGTGTGTGTGTGTGTGTGTGTGTGTGTGTGTGTGCTGGTTGGAAGAAGTACATTTTGGACAGAGGAGCTGTATTGTCATGTCGTACTTGAGACAGCGTGTTGTCGGCTTTTAGCTCTAAATAAATAAAAATAAAAACACAAAACAAATAAAAACATCACAAGTCAAAGTAGAATAAATGAAATAGAATAGAATAGAATAGAATCACAGGACGTGATCAGGTTTATTAAAACGTCTTTGAGTACTTTACGGTGTTTTACAGGCGTTAATTCATTGTTGTGTTTACACTGATCTCTGTTCTGTCTGGGTGTGTTTGATGCTCCCCCTCCCTCCAGACCCCCACTCCCCCCTTATGACATGGTGGACGGCAGGAAGCCTAATCCACGCAGCAATTAGGTTCCCGTCAACGTGGAGGGAACAAATTCACAGTGTATTTGCATAATTTCCAGGCGATGCAGCTGCCATGAAGATGTCTGTGTGTGTGTGTGTGTGTGTGTGTACGTGTGTGTGTGTGTGTGTGTGTGTGTGTGTGTGTGTGTGTGTGTGTGTGTGTGTGTGTGTGTGTGTGTGTGTGCTGGTTGGAAGAA
>CAAKHB010006302.1:0-22874 GCA_901007665.1 Aeoliscus strigatus | reverse complement strand
GGAAAAGAATTGGTGACACAAGTAAATTAAAACTGTACAATCAAGAACTGTAAATAGTAAAAGAGTTTAAGTTTTTAGGAATATGGTTGGATGAGAGACTCACATGGGCGGTGCACATTCAAAAGGTGGTGGAGAAGTGTTAAGTCTTAAATGTGATGAGGTGCTTGGAGGGGTATGACTGGAGGGCACTGAAGGCCATATATTTATTGTGGACTGATTAGGTCCATCTTAGATTATGGATGTGTAGTATATGGGTCAGCGGCAAGTACAACCATGAGAAAACTGGACATTATTCAATATCAGGCATTGAGGCTATGCACAGGGGCCTTTAAAACAACACTGTCAGGGTTTTCTTCCCTCTGAGACACTTAGTGAAGAACCACACAAGAGACAGGACTTTAAGTATACTTGAGCTTCTGCAGAAGGAGAGTCGGTCTAACACAGCTCAGGGCTGCTTCAGAGAAACTCCGAAGCCTCCCTCCGCGAAGGTGTCTTTTATTGTTCAGTAGGCGTTAACATTTAGTACTAGATAGTGGCACAAGGCAACACTATCCTGTCGGGCATAGTTGACAGAGTACAAGGACAAAGCAAAAGGACAAAGCAAACTAGTTGAAGCCAGAGGATGACAATGTTTTAACAGTTGATGATGATGATGATGATGTTTTAAGCAGTGAGGCCTAAGCACAATACATGGCATAGCAACAAACACAGATGATAACATATAAACATATAAATTCCCTATCAAACACCAACAGCAGCATTACAGGTGGAGGTGGAGAAAATGCCATTCCAAATGAGGAGGTTACAATTATCAATGGTGTATTGGGCTAATTTGCAGGGTCATGGGACAAATCATCCAACAAAATGCCCTTTAGAACCGTGCTGGGAAAAGGGGAAGCAGCTCCTGAGGTCCTCCTCCTGCTCCTCTTTCTCCTGAGGAAGCAGCTCTCCTGTGTTGAGCCATGCACCTGTGCAGTGCACCTTCTTGTTGTTCCAACGACAAGGTCACCAACAAAGAGGACAACAACCCCAAGAGGAAGAGTGTGGTCATTCCATACGTCTCTGGTGTATCAGAGAAGCTAAGGAGGATTTTTAATAAACGCTACACAACATGTAGTACGGTACATTTGAATCCCAGCAACACCCTGAGGCAGAGACTAGTCCACCCCAAGGACACGACACCCAGGCACAAGCTGGACAATGTAGTGTACGCTGTCCAGTGTAGTGAGGAGTGCACTGACCAGTATGTTGGGGAACTAAGCAACCGCTACACAGACGCATGGCTCAACACAGGAGAGCTGCTTCCTCAGGACAGGACTCTGCAGTTTAAGGACAAAGGTCACTCCTTTGAGGATGACAACGTTCACCTCTTGGCCAGGGAGGACCGATAGTTCAAGAGAGAAGTTAAAGAGGCGATTTTTGTTAGAGTAGAAAAACCCTTTGTCAACAGGGGAGGGGTCCTACGACACAATTTATCTAACATTTACAATGCAGTCTTAGGATCTCTCCCCAAATAGATCAAAAACTACTCAGATACTTGTAGCTCCAACGACTCAGTGACCCAACAACTTTCAGGTGACTCTGATATATACATATATCTGAATACCTCTCTGCGCGTCTCATCAGTCCTTCCTCTTCCCCACTGGGGACAGGGTGTTTCTTTGTAGAGAAGGATCGATAAAACTCTCCATCCCTGTATCGAATTCCGAGGGCTTAACAAGAACAAATACCCGTTACCTTTACGACAACCATCTTTTCCAAACTTGATCTCCATAATGCGTACCACCTGGTGCGTATTCGCAAGAAGGATGAGTGGAAGATTGCCTTTAATACTCCCCTCGGTCACTTTGAGTACTTAGTAATGCCTTTTGGGCGTTCCACCAGTCCCCCATCAGTTCCTGGCCCCATTATTAAAAAGGGACAGATTAAAGCCGATCCTCTAAAGGTTAAAGCCGTAGCTGACTGGCCCACTCCTGCCTAGAGGAAAAAAACTTAAGAGGTTCTTGGGGTTTGCTGATTTTTCAGAGACTGCATCCATTTTGTTCTTGCAGATCACACGCAACACTTCTACATCTTTCCCGTAATTTATAAGGCAGTTTCATCATAATACCTTTGCGATTGGAAGGCATGTCCAACTCCTTCATGTACAATATCTATTGTGTTAAATTGGAGCATCCTCGAAGAAACAGAGAAAGGGATTGTAGTCCTTTTGCATCCTCTGCTTTAATAGAAGGCCAATTCAAAATCTTGTCCATATAGGAAGACGCAGTTTTATGTTCATTGCCAAAATGTTCAGTAAGGAGGGATTTGCTCTTTGATATCACATACCAGGAGGAAGATGATGACAGCTCCTGACAAGGTCTCTTGGCTGCCCCCTGGTGTACTGTTATTGATATTGACACAGATATTGTTAGTTTTTTCTTATACCCTTATATTTTCTTATAGTTTTCAAACACTCTGGAGGATTGAAACTGGAGAGGGTCACCATCAAACAGGAATATTTCTCATTGGCAAGGAGGATGCAAAATTTTGTTGAACCAACAATGCTGTGATGTCATTGTGTGATGCTCACAATATCACTGCAGGAGTTCATGTTGCTGGCTGAATCAGGAACCATTTGTACTGTTTGAGTTTGACTTGTTGCTGGGCCATTGTCATTGTTTCCTTTTTAATGCGACCATATCGACCTCAGCCTTTATTCTTGCAGATGCTGTAGATGATGCTCTAGATGACTGGGAATGTGTCCTTGAACGATTCTCCTGTTGACATGAGACGTTTGAGGCCCTGTCATCAGGATTAATCTCATCAGAAGTTACACTTGCAACATCAGCCTGCTCAATATCATTGTCATTTGAATGCACATATGGGTGACCAGCATCAGATAACCAATCCTTTACACTCAAAGAAATCAGAAAAGGTTAACCTTTTTTGCATGAAAATATGTATCTTGCCGTTCAACTTCATCCTCTGGCAAATTCCACAATCCACAACGCATCCAACAAATCTTTGCTTAAAGAGGGAGTTTTTTTTTTACTTTTGTAGTGGCTATTTGTTGTAACTCAAAAATTGTGCTCAAAAATGAAAGTATCAAATATAAATAAGCAAACAAAACAAACTGCCACTGAAGCAACTGGCAAATGAACTGTATTTTACACAGGGAAAAAAAAGATCCATCTGTCCCTTGTTCAACGTTGATTTTTCACCAGCAGACAAAGACAAAAAAACACCACCATGCCTCTCTCACCCTGATAAGAAACCATATCCCTCACCAGTGCCTGCCCACCTATACCTATACCTAAATAAAAGCATTACCAAATACTCAGTCACCCCCAAATAATACTAACTCTTTTAAGCAAACTTAAAGGTGCATTTAAACAAACCAACAAATAAAGGAAAAGTTAAATAATTAAGAAAAGTAACAAATAGCTCCAACACTATGAAAGACAGAGGCAGATTAGGCAGCTGGCAAACAATAGGACATTGTTTAACATCAGAGCCAGACTACAGCCGCAATCAGGAAGTGTTATCAGTTCATGTTTCTGACTTCTTAGAGTGAGCAATTTAATGGGGAGGATGTATGTTTGTTGTTTTTTTAAACATATTTACTTCTTTAGAGAGGGTGTGATAGATGGGATATGGATTTCTCACAGAAATTAATAAAGTATCTATCATCTCATCATCTTACTTATGTGAATATAGAGTACACAGTGATTATGATTATTACACATGTGTTTGTGTGCACATGTGAGCAAGCGCACGTGAGAGATGTGTGGGGTTGGGACGGTGTTCTGTTGTATTTAAGTTGAATGTTTTTATCTTTGTTCAGCACTTTGTGCTGCGTTTTTAATTGATGAAAACTGCTTGAGAAATGAACTTGATTTGATTTGATTATTTCGATGCACACTCCATTCCAGGAGGTGGCGGTAATGCGCTCATTCGCTGTTTGCCAACCGTCATAAAAAGAACAAGAGCAAGAAGAAGAACTTCTCGACGGTGAAAGATGGCGGACTTTGGAGACGCGGGGCTCTTTGAGCAGTTAGACGAGCCCGCACCACCGCTCCCAACGCACACCCGCTTCACAGATGATGACGATGGAGACCAGGGGGAGGTGGAGCTGTTACGGAGCAGTCTGCACGAGCGCGAACTCGACGTCCAGAGACTTCTAGAGGAGAATATCCTTACCCCAGGTGTAGCACTGTGGCTATCGTCTGCTAGCGTTGTCTGAACATGTCCTTTGTAGTCGCCAACATCTTTAACTCATAGACCACATAAAGGTTTGAGAAGGAAAGTGAACGTCCTGATGAGACCCAGGTGAGTACCGGAGACGACAGGCACGGAGCTTTCACCGAGGCGGACGGGAATAACGCTCGTCTCGTGTTAACAGTGGCATCACCATCGAAGACGTTAACACGGACGGGCCAGTTGTCCAGATCCTTTATTCAAACCACGTCATATCCAAGTAAGTATCAAAGCCGTCCTGCTCTCAAGTCGGTCGATGGTGAGAAGTCGAGTGTGCCAAAGAGTGTGAAACATGTTTACACTGTCATGTCATGAATGAACGCACCCCGAACACTGTAAGACATCGTCTGCCTCTGTCAGGGAATGTCGTCAAGAAATTGAGGACTACGTCTGGAGTATACTTTTGAAGCACCAGACACCAGGTTGTCAAAAGGCTCGTTCGTCCTTGCCCCTTAAGCCTCAGGTATTGGTGTGTTTGTTGTGATGAACGTCATTGCCGTGACACATGTGCAAAGAAGAAAAAGAATCTTGTTTCACTTTTACAGCCTTCAGCGTTCACTTGGGAAGAAGATCCACAGAACTCCTCTTCCAGTGTGAAAACATCCGAGGCCTTTAAAGTAAGTGCAGACTGTTCCATGTGACTGCCCAGTCATACGCCACGACCACTCCACCCCCAAACTCCCGGGGAGTCCTCACAGGCCCCGCCCACTGGCTGACACCTCAGCATCGCTAACACCGCTTCCAACACTAACACTGCTTCCACTGAAGTGTGCGCGCTCCAGCTACAAATACTGGACCGTTCCCAGTCAGTTTCCACAGAGCAGAGTGCTCAGACCGTAACTTCCTGAAGTAGACTTCAATCACCGCTGCCAGTGTTCTCTCTTGTGTAGTGTGAATAGACCTTCATTGAGACAAGGAGACAACATCCCTCTTAAGAAACGTCCCCATCTGATGTTTTTCTCTTTTCAGGTGGTTGGAAGTGTACTGTATTTCACTTCCTTCAGGGTTGACAAGCTCGGCCAGCCGCTGCTGAATGAAAACCCCCAGCTGACAGACGGATGGGAGGTGCCGACGTATCTTTGGGACAGATTCATTGACGTGAGGAACACATTTGGAGCATTGATGTTCTATTATGCAGGAAAGGTTTGGATTGCACATGTTCTCGTTTTATTTCAGTCTGTTCCCTCATCAACTTGAAGACAGTACATTGTTCCTGTTTTTCATTACATTCAAAAAGAACAAACTTGAAAGATCCAGAAACAATAGGTTAAGAATAAGTAGAGGTGGCAAATGTGCATTTTTCCCAGGTATAAATAAGTATATATTAAATACCTATTACTTATCTATCAAATACATCAAAAAGAAATTGGGTATGTGATGTGGCCATTGCTGGGTCAGGTTCTTCCCTGACAGTCACTTCATAACATGCAAAGACAGAACTAGTGACCCATGGAAGGGTACGTCCACACCCGAGTCAGAGCAGGTGTCGACACACCCTTGAATAGCCAATGAAGCTGTTCCTGTTTGCGGCATTATGCATTAGTATAAATGTCTTCCTTAATTGTTGAAAAAGTTATCAGCAGGTTTTCAACCAGGTCATTGGTATCGACGGAGAGGAGCTAGAAATGAAAGACAAACGGTGAGATGTGATTGACAGCGAAGCTGGTTTTCAAAGCAGTGGTCTGCTGTGCTGTAACAAGCCCATCACTCGTTTGTTGCAGACCCAAATCTATGTGTTTCAACTGTGCTGCGAGCACTCATCAGCTGAGGGACTGTCCCAAGGTAGGAGTAATAAAGCATGACAAGTGGATCGGTCCGGTTTATCTGACTAAATTTGAGTATGTCAACTCTAAGCCGAAAGACATGGCCGTGATCAATGAGAGAAGAAAGGAGTTCAACCAAGGCAACAACCAGGCCATGCTGAGCGGCCAGCGGTACCACGCTGATGAAGTGGAGGAGCGGTTCTCACTATACAAGCCTGGAGTCTTGAGGTAGATTTTTGTTTTGTAGACAGCCATCTGTGTATCGTCACCCAACAAGTACTTCATGTTTCTCCACTGCTACAGTGAAGCGCTTTTAGCAGCACTGGGAATCGATGGAAACACCCTACCCCCTCTCATATACCGCATGAGGCAGCTTGGATACCCCCCAGGTTGGCTGAAAGAGGCAGAGATGGAACGCTCTGGTTTGACACTGTACGATGGAAAGGGTATAGGGAAGGGTAAGGGTATTGGGAATGTACAGCGAGCCGTGTTTCTGAACTTGATCGAGGTTGAACTGAATCTGGTTTGTTTTCTAGTTTCAAACGACAATGCACCGAACAGCACAGGTGCACACAACATCTCTTACGATGTTTCCAAACTGGTGGATTTCCCAGGCTTCAATGTCCCAGCACCACGAAAGATGAGAGATGTAAGTCAGCACATGATTTCTGTTTATCACAGACAGAAGGAGGAAGACGTAAACGGACTCATGGGATCGTGAGGTTCCATCAGCAGTATGATGAGTGGATTCTTATTTTGATGGCTTTGGCAGTTCCTTTTGCTGTTTCCAATGGAGGCACGTTTCCTTTTGTTTGTGATGTCCAGGAGTTCTTGCAGTACGGTTCTGTTCCTATGCAGAGCAGCCACATGAAGCAAAACTATGCCGCCTACCTGTCCACCAACTTTGCTGCGGTACTGAAGGACCCTGGGTTTCATTCAGTTTTTTTCAGTCTCCTGTACTAACGTTGGTCTTGAACTGTGCAGCTTGCACCAAAGTGTATTTCCATCGTTCTTGTTCTCTGTCAGCAGCCTGGTGCCCCTCACAACAAGAGGCGCCATGAGTCGGACTCATCTGAGCAGCGAAGAAAGAAGACGAGGTCCAGCCCCGATGTGAACTCTGACAGGAGCTCTGATATGGAGATTGAATCAGGCAGGTGTTTCATCAGGTCCCCCCCCCCCCCCCCATTGTGCATCGTTGTGGTACAACATCCCATTTTAAGTTATCTTTTTAATATGCAGCAGTGCATATCCGCATCTAATTTTGATGTTGAGCAAAATGATCTGAAGCAAATGCCGACCAATTAACCCAAAAAGTTAGAATCAAAGTCATTTACAGGATTACTCATGTCCACCCGCCAGATGAGTATCTGTCTGGGCTGATGTAGGTCATCACGATGGTCCGTGCTCCTCACAGTGCTGAGCAGATAGTCGAGCTGCTTCTTTGAAGGACTTGATGCCGTCTAGAACAGACTGCAGGTATCTTAGGATCTGTCTGTGCAAGCCTGTTAGTCACAGCTTCAAGAGGAGGGCTTTCAGGGACTTGTTTGGTCCGGACTTTTTGACTTTTCTTTGACTTTGATGTAAACCAAATTTACAGATGTGAAAGCCCCTCTAGACCAAAGAACCAAAATTCCTAAATAATAAAACACCAGCCTGTGTGAGTCACTTTTTTATCTTTGAATCGTTGTACTTCTGTGTCACTTCAGATCCAGGAACACCTTATAATAATCCGTTCAGCAGTGACTTCCAATTCCAACAACCACTGCCTCCTGACTCTCCTTGCTTCAGTTCACCACCTCCTTTACCCCATGGCTCTCCCCCTGCTACCCCCACTCCCCCACCTCTCCCTAAAGGTACACCTCCACTCACTCCTATCAATGGCTCTCCAGCTCTGCAGGGACAGAACTGGGACCAGGCTATGGAGGGTGTGGAACGGAGAGAGGATGACCTGACCCTGGAGGAACTAGAGGAGCAGCAACGGCTAATTTGGGCAGCTCTAGAAAATGCTGACTCTGCCACCAATAGCAAGTGTGAGACACCGGTCCGATCCCAGGAGGACAGACCGCAGAGTCCGGGACCGGTCCGATCCCAGGAGGACAGACCGCAGAGTCCGGGACCGGTCCGATCCCAGGAGGACAGACCGCAGAGTCCGGGACCGGTCCGATCCCAGGAGGACAGCCCGCAGAGTCCGGGACCGGTCCGATCCCAGGAGGACAGACCGCAGAGTCCGGGACCAGACTTTTGTGCTGGAGGTTTAGCATCTCCTAAGCACGTTGGTAAAATAACAAATGTTCCTCATCGGAGTAAGTTTGCTGCCGGCATTGTGCCATTTGAAGACACCCCAGAATATACGGAAGTTGCAGAAGCAACAGGGACATACCTTAGGATCAGGGACTTACTAAAATGTTCACCTCGAAGTTTAACCAAGCAACACAAGTAATGAAGTATTTTTTTAAACATAATATCTAGTTAATTTTAAGGAAAAATGATTTTGATTTTCATAAAGCATGTTTTTAGTCTGTTATTGGTTTGTATTATGTTGACTATCTGCCTCAGGGAGGCACGTTCAAGAACACTAACAAAAGTCGTCCTTATGTTACGATCCATCCTTTTTTATTGTACAATTTGTGATGTTTTTTTTAATTATTGTTGATATCTTGATCTACTTTAAAATTGCTGAGTAAACATCCCTGCATTTGCTTCAGTAATTTATTGAACAACCACATCTGGATGAGGGTTTGATTAGTTACAACTCTCTACCTTATTTAAGCTGTGCATTAGCTGAAAACGTATGTACCTTCGGTCATCTATCAAGCAGAGCTCAAAGAACAACTTGACCGCTCACTTTCGGAGCACTTGATAACATAATTCACGCTCATTTCAACTGGAACTGCAAAAAGAGTAATATAGGACCATAACAAACTTCAGTCCATTTCAAACTGTTCTAATGAACATACATCATGGCTTGGTGTCCCATGCAGGGATTCATCTCAGTCAGAGTTAAAAAAAAATGACACCTAAATCCTCTGAAGTTACTACTTCAGTATCAGTTTCCAGGTCTTCCAGTATTGCCCCTTAGTCTACACTTAGACATCCATGGAAATGAGAATTCTACCAATATTAAATGGTATACAATATGAAACATGATCCCCTGCTCCATTTGTACGTTTGGTCACTTTCAATAGATGATCACACTGAAATTTCTATGGTAGTTTCATCTTAACGGACAAAGACAGACACGTCTATAAAAGATTAGTTAATTTGCATGTCAGTGAGTAAAATATGTATTTGATCTCCAAGCAAAATATTAGTACTAAAAACACTTGTTGGTAGTACAGTGATGAGACATCTCCTGTTATTGGTCACTTCTCAAGAGAAATTCTGAAAAACCATCCATCCATCCATTTTCATCCACTTATCCAGGGTCGGGTCGTAGGGAAAGGGAGCCCCCTTTCCCTGGTGACACCAGCCAGCTCTGACTGGGGGATCCCGAGGCGTTCCCAGGCCAGGGTTGAGGTGTAATCTGTCCACCTGGTCCTCAGTCTGCCCTGGGACCTCCTCCCAGCTGGAAGTGTCTGGAGCACCTCCTGAGGGAGGTACCCAGGTGGCATCCTAACCAAATGCCCGAACCACCTCAACTGACTCCTCTCAATGCAAAAGGAGGAGCGATTCTACTCTAAGCTCCTCTCAGATGACCAAGCTCCTCACCCTATCCCTGAGGGAGAAGCCAGCCACCCTTCTGAGGAAGCTCCTTTCTGCCGCTTGTACCCAGATTATGGTTCTTTCGGTCATGATCCTGTTCTCATGACCATAGGTGAGTGTAGGAACAAAGATAGAACGGACGCTCCATGGTACCGTAACTCTTGAACAGAGGCAGAGGCCCGACCTCACTGGGAGCAAGTCTGACCTACAGCCAAGCACCTAGACACAACTGTAGCTTTGGATGTACAGAGGTTGGATGGCCCTGAGAAGTGACCTCCTCACCCCATACTCCTGCAGCACCTCCCACAAAACATTGGGGAACCCCATCATATGCCTTCTCCAAGTCCATAAAGCACATGTAGACTGGATGGGCATAGTCCCATGCTCCACTCAGGGTCCTCGGAAGAGTAAAGAGCTGGTCCGTTCCAGGACCAGGATGGAACCCGCATTGTTCCTCTTACGTTCAACAATCAGCCTGACCCTCCTTTCCAGCACCTTGGAGTACACTTTTCCCGGGAAGCTGAGTAATGTGATGCCTGGCAAACATGATGATGAATTGGCAGACACTGGCTCCCCTTTTTGAAAAGTGGGACCAGGCCACTCCTTTGGCACTGCCCAACACCTCCATGCAATGCCTCAACACCCACAGCCTTCAGCAGTTCAGGGCGGATCTCGTCAAACCCTGGGGCTTTGCCACAGTAGAGTTGTTTGACTAGCTCAGTGACTTCCCTGTAGCACACATTAACTTATAACTTTTATGTAATTTTATGTAAAGATTTTCTCTAGATACCTGAGGCTGAAATCCGCCTATTTATGTTTCACCATTTTTATGCACTATTTATCTATTTGTGTACATGTGCTCTTGTCCTTTGGAATGTCTGTTCTGCACAGCACTAGTGGGGGAATGGGACATTGCATCATGAAAAGGTTGGATTATTTGGTTATTCGGAAAGAACCTTTGTTTAAGAATAAATCATAGTGTACAATAGTGATGCAACATTTTCTTACTTTCGTCATTGACTTGGAAAAAAAACCCTTAAACTTTTTAAAATTGTATTCATTTTTTAGCAGTTTTTAAAAGCCAAGTCTCCACCTTCACCTCT
Source organism: Aeoliscus strigatus (assembly GCA_901007665.1). NCBI lineage: Eukaryota > Metazoa > Chordata > Actinopteri > Syngnathiformes > Centriscidae > Aeoliscus > Aeoliscus strigatus. The sequence continues at coordinate 12,067 of CAAKHB010006302.1, read as the reverse complement.
GTACTTTCATTGTACAACACAACACTTACCTCCCAGGAAGACGGTAATTCACTCCGTTGTTTTGTAAAAACATGGTTTTTGATTTATGAAACTTGTGTAATAATAAATAAAGCAAATAATGCAATACAGGCAGATTTCACCAACAATTTTGAGTATGGACAGCACTATTATGGGTGTAATTCACGAAGCTGACGTTAGCTTCCGATTCCAACCTCCTTTTCGCCGATAGGGGGCACTCAAGGGGTGGGGGGGCGACGGTCGGTGCTGATGTCAAAGGTACAAAGATGGAAAGTATGTGGTGTATCTCTGGTTCCACAGGAAATGAAACCTACAGGGAGAGGTTTCTGTCGCCCATGTTCTCTCCAGGGCTTCCACTTCAATCATACACAGGATGTTGTAAAGAAGTTGGTCTCTCTCTCTCTCTCTCTCTCTCTCTCTCTGTCGGTCTCTCTCTCTCTCTCTCTCTCACACACACACACACACACACACACACACCACGTCGGTTCCTGGCGGCCGTTGGACTCGGCTCTGGGCTGCGCCTCCTCCTGAGCAGTGCAGCCAGTCAACGGAGCTCGTCGATTCTCTAGCAGCCCGCTAGCTGTGTTTTCCTCTGAAGACGCAGGTTGAACAGAAACACAGCAGGTCGGTAGGAACCACGCCGAGGCCTCGTCTGTCCTTTGCGTCTTCTGTAGCTGTCGATTCACTGTGGAGTAAATGCAGGCGAAAGTTGTTCAGGTAGCGCAGACGTCACTTGGGGTGTCGGTTCGGCTAGCTAGCTCAGCAGACCCGCAGCGGGTCCAAACCGCCGGTCGCCGGAGCGCCCGGGCCTCACGGTGAACGTTACTTGGCCGCTAATCTCCGTCTGTTCTTATCTCGGAAGCTGTCTGGATCCATTTGAGTCGCGGGGTTGACGTTGGAGCCTGGGGATTGTCGAGTTGTGTTGAGCTAATCTCCAACTTGTAGCTGCCGTGTGCCCTACCGGCGCCGCGGTACACTGCGGGGACTTCTCAGCTCCATTGCATTGACTTGTAGCTCTGCGTTTGAGACACCGGCCGGGCACTAAGTTGTTCGCATAGTCGAACATGACTGAAAATAACCCGGATTTTGTCCCACCAGTGACGCACTACTCCCCGATAAGGTAAGACAGCGGCCGTGGAACGTGTTGGGGCGCCACTCCGGCCAGATGTGCCAGCTCATCGGCCGCGTCCGGTGCACCGTCAGCGGGGAACGTTAGCCGAGGTCGACCGACCCCGCTGTGGTTTGTGCCGCTCCTTTCCGTCCAAGGCACAAAGTAGTGGAACTTGTTTAGACTTACAAGACAACACCTCTTCGCTTTGCAGTCTCATGTGGATTCTAGTTGTCAATGAAATAGTCTGATATTCTTGGTTGTCTTCTCAACATGAAGTGTGTTGTTCAAGTCCCAGCTGTGTAGGCGTTTGTAGGGAAGGACTATAACTGTCAATCATCTGTAGTATGTGATGAAATGAAAACAAGCAAACCGGCAGATGTACTGTGTAATGTGCCATAAGTAACCCACAAGGAGGGTTTTTACTTCAGACACTTTAGGGTTTGTTTTGGACAGTCAGGGGTGTCAGAAGGAGACGGTATTGTTGGAGTTCAGTGTCAGTCCAAGCCAAGGCCTACAGAACCAACACAGCAGATTTTTCCTCTAAAAGAACTTGAACACGACAAGCCAGAGGACAACAGCATGTACTTCATGATGAATATGTGTTTGTCTTGTTGCAGCTTTTCAGATCTCACACTAAAATTCCCTGCTTGTTCTGGTGTGAAGCACAGATTTCCTCAGCGGGTTTAGACCAGCACGTCTCTGCTGGACATGCTGTGAAGATGTTTGTGTAGTGGTTTCAAGAACCATCAGAAATATCACTGAAAGACAATGTGCATGTATAAGCAGGACCATATGGCATTGCTTCAGATTTAGTTTGATTCTATGTGTGGATTTGTATAATCAGCACTGTTATGCAGTGGACGTAGGCTACATCCCCGTCCAGCAGTGTGGTAGATTTGTTCTTTTGTGACGAGTCGGCGAAATATTTGGATTTATAATGGGGTTAATAACTTAACTGCAGTCTCTTTCCATTGACCCAGGTCATAAGGAGGACCTTCATGTACAGTATATGTCAGGACTGCTGTATGCCCACCCACTGTGTAATATCAAAAAAAATTAAACCAGACCAATTTCCTGGTTAATACAAAAGTAGATTTATTTTCCTACATGTCCAAAGCAGGCTTCTGCTCTGGTTACGGATTAGAGTGGCAAAAGATTAATGTAACCATGGTGGAGGGTCTCCGGACTAAGTGGATCATTTTCAGTTGAGTGCATCAGCTCACCAGTCAGAACCCAAACCTTCTCTGTTGTTTTCTAACTAGTTGTCCTGTATTTGTGTGATCTGGCTTTTTGTCGTCTGACATTAAATGAACTATGAGTCGATGATGAGCCACAAAGTTTTGGACTGCGTTTGTATTTGTGACTGAATCAGTTTGGGAAAGAATGGCGTGTTACATATAGCCCGTGTTGCGTTACAGTAACTACCCCCATTCTATCGTAAAGCATAAAAATGCTTTCTTGTGTTGGCCCCCTCTTGACCTGAGGGGTCTCATTAGTATCATTCAAAGACTCTGCGGCTGAAAACTGGAGCACGGCATCGATGTAGGTCACTGCCGGCTGACGGCCACACTCCTCGCTCCTTGCTGAGAAATACCTTGGACGTGGATTTGAGAGTGTGACCTCTCATTTCTTTAGTCAATCAAACACACTTTCTTCAGTAAATATAGAGATAAACAAGCAGCTGTGTTGTGTTGTTTTCTGTCCTTCCTTCCTTCTGCTTTTCAAAATGAATGTTCGTCTGATGCAATTCTCCACTGGCGTGAAAGGATGTTGACATTCATTTGAATTTGGTTTGCTTCATCCATGTACGACCATGATGGGTTGTATTTGAGCCCATGTTGAACCCTCCCGTCCTCCTAAAATAGTACCATCACTTTACTCAGTTTACCTGTGGGCTCGATGTGACAGGGAATATCCCAGGGATACTTGTCTCCAGGAAATGATTTACAGACAGTTGTTGATCAAATTGTTGCATGTGTGTACATTTGTTGCATACATAAATAACTGTCCTCTAGCACCACCATCAGGCCAAACTTTGTAATTAGAATTGATTTATCTTGAAAAGTTTTCATCCAGACAACATTAATGACCCTTCCTGCAGCGCCACCATCAGGTCAATTTTTCTGTGTTTGAGTTCATCAATCATGAGAATCTTTCATTGAAATCATTTGGGGTGCACATTGATAACGCTCACAGAAAGAAATGGACTGATTGATGGAGGTGATCTGCCCTGTCCTTTCATTAACATTTATTTACTTACTACCTTTTTACTTTTACCTCCTTTTTTGTAACATTTTGATAATGTTACATATTGTCTTTTCATTTTTTCTGCTGGTGGTGGAGTGACAACAGGAGGGTCAGCAGACTCATTCTCATTTTAAGAGAATGCCTCAAAAACAGGGTCCTCCTCAACACAGTCCTTCTCTATGCAGCACTGCCAGGTGTCCGATAATTCTCATAATTTTATGTTAATTCGGCCCTCTGTACGATATACAATCAGTAATCCTCCAAAAAGCCAAATGTAGGATAATTTGATAATTCCATGAATGCATGATTCCTCGGGCGACCAAAGCAGTTACTGCTTCGTGTGTCATCAGTCACGTGACTTTGAAGTAGTGGTTCACAGGAAATGCTGCTCCAACGTAGGAGACGTGAGAAGCTTGGATCAGAGCGTCAGTATCAGATGTCTATCACAAGCCAAAATCAACGTAAAATGTCAGTATAAAAATCAGTAAAATCCATAAACCCTCAGAGAGAGAGACAGAGCTTACAGTTTACAGTATACACTGAGCACATGAGGAATGATTTGGAAAGAGGGCTGCCGTGTAAGCTCTGGCCGGTTTGCTCCTCCCTTATTTTGCGTCAGATACCCATGTCCTTGCAGGAATACCCTGCCCTCCCCAGCACAGACCCCTCCCCCATGTCACGCATAAGCTCACCTGTAGGTGTGGGGACCTTTGGGTCACATATGGGTCACACACAGACAGACCAGGTGAAGCAGCTTGGACTCCAGTGGACCCCAGAGGAACACCGATTTGTGCAATTGTACCCAAATTAGGAAAAGTCCTGACATTGTTATTTTTTGAATGATAAACACTGCTTGGGCTCAGAGGCCGAGGATAATAGGAGGGTTAAATCGACATAAATAAATAATAAATAAAGAAACCGTTTTCCAATCACTTTCTGTCGTAATCTGCCAAACCAGATAATCTGCTGCTGCTGGTGTTTGTGCAGTAATCCTGTTTTAGAAAACGCTGCCAGCCAGACGCGGAGGATTTCATCAAAGACTCAGTCTTCATGTAGTTTGCCTGGGTGTTTTTGGTCAAGGTCACTGATTATGAGCTGTTCACACGTTCACGATGGCACGAACTGCGTATCGTCTGTCCTTTATTTTTAGGTCACTGACACACAGTGTGCTGTGAGCTTGTTGTCATAGCAGAAGCAAAATGCATCCATTGACAAATTCAAAACAAATCCACCGGGCGTGACTCTGAGGCATAGTTGTACGTGCTATTTTCAGTCTTCTGTTGTAATTCCATGCCCGAATAAACTTTTAATAGCTCTCTCTCTCTTTTCAGGTTCCTTTCTGAGAGTGCCCCTTTCTTCTCCATCCCTTTTCCTGATTTTTGTGTAATAACTTTTATTTTTTTATTTTTATTTTTTTAACTTGATTTGTTTTGGAGGAGGAAGCAACTTCCCCACCACAAAGCTGCAAGCAGTTGTTTACATGGTCCGGGTCCAGTCAGCACCCACTGCCGGACTGAAGCCTTGTCGGTCACTCAGATCACAGGAGGAAACATGAGCACAGCTAAGACCAGTGGAATCAAGGTGCCCAGCAAGATAGCCAGGCCCCCCGGGACAGGAGCACCAAAGACCAACCCCACAGGTTAAACCATCCCCGTCCACCGTCTGCTTTCATTTGCTGAGGAATCACCTGGGAGTTGTGTGGTTGATTTCTTTTTTTCTAATCACCCGGATAAAGTGTGTGAATGTCACATTATGTACTTTGTAGACTACGTTTAGTTATTGAGTTGATTTTGATGTGGGTCTGCTGCTGTTGTGGTCCACAGGCCACGGGTTGACAAACCCTGATGATTTCCAGAACATGTAGGTACATAGTTTATGGGGGTAAATCACCTACATAATAAAAACTGTGTGCAAAGGTGAGACTTGGAGCTGTGTTGATGTCAGCCTAGATATGTGACCACCAGAACAAAAAGTCCAAAACCAAATCAAATCGTTCATTTACGGGGCTCTTGCTTGATTGCTTACTTTCCGCCTGCAACCCCCACTGTCCCTGGTGGGAGCTTCCTCACACCGGGGTCACACCGGACCTTTCTGAAGACTCTTTGTTTGTGCCGTCACCTTGTGTGTTCTTCAGCAGGAGCTAAAGCCGCTGCAGCCGACAAAGCAGCTGCCGGTGGAGAAGATGGCCGGAGTGGGGAGAGCTTTCATGTTGGAGAGCGCGTCTGGGTGAACGGGAACAAACCAGGCTACATCCAGTTTCTGGGGGAGACCCAGTTCGCACCAGGACAGTGGGCAGGGATCGTCCTCGATGAGCCCATTGGGAAGAACGACGGTTCAGTGGCTTGTGTGCGCTATTTTCAGTGTGAGGCCTTGAGAGGGATATTTACCCGCCCGTCCAAGCTGTCTCGCACAGAGGGGGAGTCGAATGGAACCGAAACAGCTCCCCCATCCCGTGCTGCTTCGCCCACTCCTTCAGTGGGCAGTGTCGCCTCCCACGCACCCGCTGCAAGGTCTGCAGTACCCTCAGCTACCACATCAGCCAAGAAGGCCTCATCCATGACACCAGCTGTGCCATCCTCCAACCTAGCACGCACCAACAGCGAATCCGTCTCCAACCTGTCCGAGTCGGGATCAGTCAAGAAAGGAGAGAGGGAGCTCAAGATGGGGGACCGTGTGTTGGTAAAGTTTGTTGCATCATCTCAAGAGACAAGTGCACTTGGTTTTTACAACACATGAGCTGAAGCTCAGAGTCAAAGGATCCGGAGGAACCAACCCTTCTAGTCTGAGTCCCTCAGCAACACATTCTGTTAAAAGAAGTGTTCCACAGTCAATCACTGCTTTATCTTTAATGCTGTTTAACCTCTGCACGTTTGTCTCCTGACCCCAGGTGACTGCGGTCCTCTGCTGAGGAGGCTCGTTTCTACGTTGCATGTTTTATTATACGTACTGTGTTTCTGCTCCCAGGTTGGTGGGACAAAGGCAGGAGTGGTGCGTTTCCTTGGAGAAACAGACTTTGCCAAAGGCGAGTGGTGTGGTGTGGAACTGGATGAGCCCTTGGGAAAGAACGATGGAGCAGTGGCAGGCACCAGGTACACATGCTGATGGATCTGTCCACATCTCAGCTGGAAGGTGTTTCATGACTGGATCCGTTTTCTGTACCAGGTATTTTCAGTGCCAACCCAAGTATGGCTTGTTTGCTCCAGTGCACAAGGTCACACGCATAGGTTTCCCTTCCACCACGCCCGCCAAAGCAAAGACAACCGTTCGGAAAGTAGTCGCTACAGCGTCCGGGCTGAAGCGAAGTCCCAGTGCCTCGTCCGTCAGCACCATGAGCTCCATCACCTCCTCTGTCAGCGCCAAGCCCAGCCGCACGGGCCTGGTGAGAGCTGACCGAACACACACATCGGACCGGTGCTGTGACCCTCGTTCACCACCTGTGTCTCGTCATAGCTTACAGAGACGTCGTCGAGGTACAGCCGCAAGATCTCTGGCACCACAGCCCTGCAGGAAGCACTGAAGGAGAAGCAGCAGCATATCGAGCAGCTGATGGCTGAGAGGGACATGGAGAGAGCTGAGGTGGCCAAAGCCACCAGCCACGCTGGAGAGATGGAGCAAGAAATCAGCCTCCTCAGGGACGAGCAGGAGCAGGTCGTTTGACTCAAACAGCCCTGTTCATTGTTTACATGGTCACCGCAGAGGTTTCTTATGTCTCGTGTCTGACCTTTCTTGCAGATGGAGACTAAGATGGACCAGCTACGTGCCTTGGTAGAAGCGGCAGACAAAGATAAAGTAGAGCTGCTGAATCAGCTGGAGGAGGAGCGTAGGTAAGGATGGAGGATGGAGGATGGAGGTAGGAGGCACCCACGATGCTTTGCTGTAAAAACGGAAACAATCTGCAACATTTCTCTTCTATGAAATAGGAAGGTGGAGGACCTTCAGTTCCGTGTTGAAGAAGCCTGCATCACCAAAGGAGACCTGGAGGTAAGTGACAACGTTGTACTCCTGTTTGTCAGTCACTGATGACGTGATGAGGACCGACGCTGCCCCCGTGTCCGGTGTCGGCCAGCAGGGACTGTGGAGGATGTTTGCTGGAACGACCCCGTTGTTTTAGCAGTGTGAGACGAATGAACTACGGAAGTCCTGAGGGTTTTTAGGATTGGGGCTCACATCTGTTGATCCACAGTGACAGGGGCTTACCTCAGACTACATCTCATAAAATGACTAACAGATGATGACAGTTGCTGCTACTGGCTGTTTCGACGGTGGTAACCTATGAACCTGCATGCAGATGAAACGACACAGACAAACGCCCCGGGTGACTTGAAGCTATTGGAAATGTACTAATGTTGTGTGCCGCGCTGCTCAGTGATGTCATGTTATTGCTTCTTCTTTCCTCCTGTCCTCGTCTTTCATGTTGGTCCAGTGCACAGCAGAGAACCAATGGAGATGTTTTCTTGTCATCCCACTTCCCCATCACAAACCTGAATCTAGTTTGCCCACAGACTAAATGGGTAAAACACTCTTATAAAGTAAAATGCACATTCTATGCAAGCGTAACACAGCCATGAAAGAAAAAGAAGAGCGGTACGATAGTGTGTGATCTGTGTGATATTCAAAGTCCAACAGGTCAGCCTCACTTCACTGACTTAAAAACTACTCTATGATCTACTGCAGGTGCCATTCCTGTCCCTCTACTCTTCCATTTAAAATGAATAATATTGATGAAGACAATTCTATAAACCATGTTAACGGTTCGATATGCAATGACCTACGTTTAATTGATTTTTATTGAACAAGTTTAACGTCTGGCTACATAAAGAATACTTTATAAGGGATGAAAGGATGATGGTAAAATATTGTAGTCCAGTCTACTCTCACAAATGGAAGGTCTGTTCATTGTCCTTTTTAATAAAATCCATTAAATCTGCTCCCTGGTCAAAACAGGCCACGGAGTTTCACCATGCGCTGACATGTTTTATATAGAAGGTGTATTTATGAGTCTCACCTTTCATTCACAAATATGGAATTATGATATGGCTCTGTTCAAAATGGCACGTGTGTTCTGTGTACAGAGCCTGAGAAATAAATGGTATAAAATATGATTCACTCGGACTGGATTGCCCTGCACATTATTAAGAAAGCTGTGGTTATTACCTGTGAAGATATGAACAGACAAATTGGATTCAGAAATGACATGATTAATGTGACAAGTATGCTGTGTGGATGATGGCATGACACACGATGGATTTTCCCATCAACCTCTTCACCAGGTGACGGTGGTGCATGGTTAACCGCTTCCATCTTTGACGCCTCGTCCTGAACGTCCATCTCACCTCACCCACCTCACCCACCCCACCCACCGCGTCCCGCCGTCCCTCCCTTCCATCCTCTCTCCTGTCACCTTCCTTTCTGTCCGTGTTGGGCTGGCATGTGATGGTGGCACTGGTGTGTTCTCTTCCTCTCCCTTGTTTACTAACAGACGCAGACCAGGCTGGAGCATGTCCACATTCAGGAGCTTGAACAGAGCCTGCTCTTTGAAAAGACCAAAGCTGACAAACTCCAAAGAGAGTTAGAAGACACTAGGGTAATTCTGCTAATTCTGCTGTTGGAAAGATGCTTTGGGCATTTGGTAGCTGCCAGGAAACTGGCCCGGGTCCACACAGGTACCCACTTTGAACGGGTTTGTGCTGAATTCTTTTACTACTGAAAATACAAACATTGTGTCTCTGTAAATGATGTCAGCAGACAGATCATCACAATCTGTCGCATTTGACCCCCCAAAGTTAAGATGTGAAATATTTCTCCACAGCTGTCTGCTTTTCTCCAGGAAGTTATCAACCTGAACTCACTCTTGCTTTACTTGTATCACTGCTCAACCAGACAGACAAATGTCTCCTCCGTCCCCAGCCCCTCCCAGCATCCATTTGTCCTGCTTATTTGATGTCCCTTTGTTTGCTGAAAGCCGCTCCACGTCCTAGTCCAGACGGCGTCGTTGTGTTCCCCCCAGATCTTAGTTGATGAGTTGGTCCACGTCGACCAGCTCGTATTCTGTATCACTATATGACATTGAATATATCCGGGAGGACAGAAGAGTTAGCTCACTTCCTCGGTTTGAATCATCCCCCTTATGGTCACACCCGGTCTGAAAACTAGTTAGATATGTGTTTCTCCATCTGACCTGATGTTTTTTTGTGTTGGGACGACTTTTTACTCTGGTCAGTTGCATTCTTTCATTTCACCGCAGCAAGTCCGGTAGTCTCACTCGGTCAGACTGTCACATGTTTTTAAACATGACATTTTGCTTTTAAGGTGGCTACTGTGTCAGAGCGGTCGCGTATAATGGAGCTTGAGAGAGACCTGTCCCTCCAAACCATCGAGGTTTCAAACCTGCAGCTCCGTCTAGGGACCCAACAAGGCTCAGAGGACTCAGCCGCCACGCTTTCCCCTCTGCTGGAAGAGATCTCCTCTCTAAGAAATCAGCTGGCTGCTCAAGAAGCCAAGCAGCACGAGGAACTGGCAAAATACAAGGAGAAGCTGGAATGTCAAGAAAAGCTCCACAGCGAGGCATCCGCCCAGCTCCAGGCGGGGGCCATAAAGCTCTCTGGGGAGAACGAGGAGCTGCAAATTCGCCTGAGCCAGGCTGCAAAGGAGAAGGCTGACGATAGGGAGATCTGGGAGGCCAAGTTAGAGTCTGCAGCTGCTTCTCACCAACAAGCCATGGATGAGCTGAAGCTGTCCCTCCATGAAGGTGTAGGCACACAGGCAGCAGAGCTGGCAGAAGCTACAAGTGTACTAGAGAGGCTCAAGCTGGAGCACAAAATGTCACTAGAAGAGGCTGCTGCCAAGTATGAAGATGACATGAGAGCTTGGACTCAGGAGACTCAGGCTCTGAAGGCGCAGCTGCTGGCAGTGACAGAAGACAAGGAGCGGCTGGAGGAGCTGCAGCGGTCCAGCCTTGAAGCAGCTGAGAATCAACACCTGGTGGAGATGGAGGATGTCCTAGGAAAGCTTCACACTGCAGAACTGAAGGTGAAGGCGCTTGAGAACAAAGAGGATGTGCTGGCACAGCAAGTCCAAGACAAAGACCAAGAAACCAAAGAGCACATGGCAGAAATCCTGGCCCTGAACAGCCATGTGGCAGAGGTCAGCCAGGAGCTGAAGACCCTGAAGACTCAGTTAGAAGAAGTTCAGAGTCAGGGAAGCTCACAGGGTACCAAGGTGGGTGTTTGTTTCAGCACAGGGAGTGACGAGTTTATCCTGTTTTCTTATGTTGTCACATCTGTGCTGTAGGTCAGTGAACTGAGCTCTGAAGTGGAGTGCAAACAGCAACAAGTGCTCTCTCTGCAGCAACGTCTGACCACACTGGAGCAAGAGAAGGAGGCCGTGGAGCAGCAGCTCAGAGGCATGGTGAGGTCTAGTACCCCAGCCTTCACAAACTAGAACCAACTAGTCTACCAGTGGTCAAAAGCATTTCCCATGATGCTTTTTGTGAAACACCTTTTAGTCCAAAAGACTTGAAGAAAAGAAACAGCATGTTGTGTCTGCTGACCACTGACTTCATCTTATCAGATTTATGAACATATACAAACCTACAGTTGTAGTTTAGTCACCATCTGGTTGTCAACAGTTAGCAGGTGGTTAAAGTCTCATATCAGCATCTGTACACATACAAAGTGAAGAACACAACATAGAGCATTTCATTTAAAAAACACATATGAAATAAGTCTATGTAGCGCTCCCTTTGAACAAAAGCATCATAACGTGTTGGTAGAAATGTTCCTGATCGTCCCTCAGTTTTAAAGTCTCTGTCTCCATGGAGACCGTTGGTCTTCTTCAGTTATCACCTTCTTCTCATTGAAAGTCCAGTTTAGAAAACGGTTTGACTTTAGATGTGTCATCCTCCATTTGTACAGTAAAAACAAATGGATGCTGACTGGACTCGCTGACTGTAGGTTGGAGCTGCTGTCACTGATTCTGACTGAGGAGTCGAGAAGAATCCCTGGACTCACTACTGCCCCCTAGCACGAGGAGGAGAACTGCTGCCTCCCCTAGTCTCTTCACAGACGTTGATTGATCGATACACATACATACCGTTGTTGACAAAAAACACTGTACATTGTACATAAGATAAACTGTGTAAGTTTGTTGTTTGTTGTACAATGAGCTATGGCATTGTACCAATTGATTTAAGAAATGAAGTCGTTTTGGTCGTGATACCATGGAAAATGACTAGGTAGCAGCTGTTTGGAGCTATTGTTGTTGTTGTTATCATGTCCAAACAAATACACCTTTAGTTTTACCAGGCATTCAAATTAACAGGAAACTGAAGAGAAGAAATGGTCTAAGTAATTTTTCATATCTTTTAACTTGAATAATTGTTCATATATTACAGTCGTATGAAAAAGTTTGGGCACCCATGATCATTTTCAAGATTTTCCTTTATAAATCATTCGTTGTTCGGATCAGCAAATTCAGTTAAATACGTATATCATATAGCAGACAAACAGTGATATTAAAGAAGTGAAATGAAGTTTGTAGAATTTACAGAAAGCGTGGCAATAATTACTTCAACAAAAGTAAGCGGGTGCATAAATTTGGGCACCCCAACAGAAAAATTACATCAATATTTAGTCGACCCTCCTTTTGCAGAAATAACAGCCTCCTATAGCTTCCAATGAGGGTCTGGATTCT
>CAAKHB010006301.1:0-19826 GCA_901007665.1 Aeoliscus strigatus | reverse complement strand
CACACACACACACACAGCTACATTAGCTGCTAGCTAGTGACGCACACACACACACACACTGCTACATTAGCTGCTAGCCAGTGACACACACACACATTGCTACATTAGCTGCTAGCCAGTGACTCACACACACATTGCTACATTAGCTGCTAGCCAGTGACTCACACACACACACACACACACACACACACACACACACACACACACACACACACACACTCATAAGCTGCTAGCCAGTGACACACACACACATTGCTACATTAGCTGCTAGCCAGTGACTCACACACACACACACACTGCTACATTAGCTGCTAGCCAGTGACACACACACACACACACACACACACACACACACACAGCTACATTAGCTGCTAGCCAGTGACACACACACACACACACACACAGCTACATTAGCTGCTAGCCTGTGACACACAAACACACGGCTACATTAGCTGCTAGCCAGTGACGCACACACACACACACACACAGACACACACACTGCTACATTAGCTGCTAGCCTGTGACACACACACACACACACACACACAGCTACATTAGCTGCTAGCCTGTGACACACACACACACACACACACACACAGCTACATTAGCTGCTAGCCAGTGACACACACACACACACACACTGCTACATTAGCTGCTAGCCAGTGACACACACACACACACACACACACACACACACACACACACACACACACTACACACACACACACACACACACACACACACACACACACACACACACACACACACACACACACACACACACACACACACACACACACACACACACACACACACACACACACACACACACACACACACACACACACTGCTACATTAGCTGCTAGCCTGTGACACACACACACACACACTGCTACATTAGCTGCTAGCCAGTGACGCACACACATACACACACACACACACACACACAGACACACACTACTGCTACATTAGCTGCTAGCCAGTGACACACACACACACACACACACACACACACTGCTACATTAGCTGCTAGCCAGTGACACACACACACACACACACACACACACACACACACACACACACACACACACACTGCTACATTAGCTGCTAGCCAGTGACACACACACACCACTTGTTCCTCAGTCTGGGGAGTTGAAGAAGATGTGTGTGAGTGTTGGTTTTCTTTCAGTCGTCCCTCTGGCAACCGCAGCCCCAAAGCTTCGGTGAAACGAACTGCGACCACCATCATGTTGGACCGCGCCCGCCAGCGGCTGTCCACCGTCATCACGGGCCTCATCAGCTACGACCGGCGCCTCACGCAGCGGATCGTGGAGCTGGCCAGAGACCCGCTCAGCTACTTCGGGAACTTGGTGAGCACACGAGCCTGTGAGGAGCGTCGTCTCCCCCTGCGAGCCCCACGTGTGACGGAGGAGGCGTGTTGTGTCTCAGGTGAAGGAGCACCGGGCCTTCACCCTGGAGACGCTGTCCAACCACGCCACGTCCACAGAGCTCCTGCAGGAGATCCGGCAGATGATGACCCAGCTGAAGAATTACCTGCTGCAGAGCGCCGAGCTGCAGGCCATGATGGAGCCGCAGCACGAGTACGCGCAGGACAAGCTAGGTATCTGCAGCCCTGTTAGCACGCAGCCGCGTCCGTACCGCCTTGTGAACGAGTGACATTAACCCTTTAACACCAGCGGCTCCCCAGAACTACATTCATGCCGGTGTACTTTGGAGTACCGTAATTACACGACTATTTGGGCTATCAGAAAACCTCCGACGGTTACTGAACAACAGCCATGTTTCTGTTATTATGGTACCACGATGACAGTGACTTGGATGTGAGGTGCACCTGTCAACGCTCAAGAACCGATGGACATTTTCTGTAGTGTAAATGTTATTACGGTGTAATGACGGTGTACTCCTCCGCAGTGACACCGTCGGTGTCGTAGTGTTCCACAGCAGCGTTTGTCTTTCAGAGAACATCACTGAAGCAGCTCTGTGTAAAAGTGTCCTGAAGCCGCTCAGGGAGCCCATCTACCAGACTCTGGAGAAGCTGCACAACAGCAGCGGCGAGATGACGCGGCTGACACACAAACAGGTACGCAGGAGGGAGGGGGGTCATGGGGGTTTGTCACCGCTTCTTCTTCTGCGTCCATCTGTCTCGTAGCTCCGCGTTGAACCTCGTCGCCATGGTTTGTTTTTTTCTGGTTGTGTGTTTATCTTTGTTTCCTTCCAGTGACAGCAGCTGACAGTGAGCGGATCTTGTTACCATAGTAACACCAACCTTGTTGGTTCACCTTTTTGGTCAAAAATCATCTTCCTGCTCTAAGAGCCGGGAAAGTCACATGACTCAAACAGTCCAATCACAGTTGTTGTTGTCTGTGGAGGTCCACGTCACCATGACGACTAGTTGTGGCGAGGTGACGTCAGGCTGCGCTGTAGATGTGCTGTTGATTAGACAGACTACAACTATAACGGGCTTTGACCCAACACAGACACGTCCTGTTTTTCCCTGGAAATGACGTCACTTGGAGTTAGTGATTCATTAGTCTGATTCAACTGGAACACACCAACTGTTCACTGCAGTAAGTGTGTGTGTGTGTGTGTGTGTCAGTCGGTGGTTCTGGGCAGCACCACCACAGCTCTGGGGGTGACCACCGCCGTCCCTGAGGCCCCCGCCATGGAGAAGATCAGCATCAAACTGAACAAGCTGCATCTTGAATATTCTCCTCAGAAGAAGATCGAGCTGCTGCTGAAGTCCTGCAAGATCATCTACGACTCCATGTCCATCAGCTGCCCGGGTCAGGCACATTTGACCTCCGACCTGACTGAAGAAACACATGACAGGAATCATTTTATATTTGATGTGTGTGTGTGTGTGTGTGTAGGCCGGGCCCATGGCGCTGATGACCTCCTGCCCGTGATGATGTACGTCCTGGCCAGATCCAATCTGTGTGCACTGCAGCTGGATGTGGAGTATATGATGGAGCTGATGGACCCGGCGCTGACAATTGGAGAAGGTTCGACTACACACACACACACACACACACACACAGCTGAAACACATGCAATTCAACACTGTGTGTGTGTGTGTGTGTGTGTGTGTGTGTAGGTTCCTATTATCTGACCACCACCTACGGCGCTCTGGAGCACATCAAGACCTTTGACCAGCAGAGGTCAGCGACACGGCAGCTCAGCAGGGAGGTTCAGGACTCGATCCACCGCTGGGAGAGACGGCGCACCCTGAGCCAGGTGCATGTGACCCACAAGTCTGTTCAGGTACACACACACACACACACACAGGTACAAACGAACATACACACTCATACACACTTGACATTGATCTGTGAGTGTGTGTGTAGGACTTCCTGACCGTGTGCTCTCCTAATGTCGGGAGCGACCCAAAAACTCTGGGCGTCCTCCCGACCACGACGACCCAGCAGCTGGCGGAGCAGTGCGCCGTCCGCTTCGAGGAAGGTAAACCTCCGTGGTCACGTGACCCTGGTTCAGCCAATCCCACGTTGACCCACTGTGACATCTCCAGCAGACTCCTACGTGCTGAGTGTCTTCATCCGTGGCGTCCCCCGGCCCCTGGCCCCCGCTGAGCTGCCTCTGAGCGTGAAGAACGCCTGCCAGCCTGGAACCTACTGCTTCGTCTACCACCCTGTCAAAGCAGCCGTCCCGCCCTCTGTCCCTCCCCCTCCCTCTTTCCCTCCGTCTGTCCCTCCCCCTCCCTCGGTCCGTCCATCTGTCCCTCTCCCTCTCTCTGTCCGTCCCTCTGTCCGTCCATCAGTGCCTCCACCTGTCCGCCTCTGTCCCTCTGACCCGCCCCCGGCTCCTCCTCCAGGTGGCCGAGGCGGCGTGGAGCTGGAGGTGGAGGACGTCAGTCTGATCAGCTTGTAGCTGCAGCGCGTCAATCGACCGTCGGCCCCCTGCTCGGACAAAGCAGCCACTAAGCTGGAACTCCGCCCATTTCATAGAATGTACGCTGGCGATGTGTGTGGTTCACAGGTTCAATCCCCTGCTGCTCATGTCCCCTGGTGATACTCTGGACATGGATGTGCACCAGTGGTGTGCGAATGTGTGCGTCAATGTCGTTACGATATGTCAGCAATATATCTCGTATTTGTATCACATCGTTCCATGTTTGTTGTCTTTGACTGGATTGGAGGTTTTTAAATACAACTTTGTAAATTTGTAATTTGACACGACTGTTTCCTGTTTATTCGTCATCTCTCGGGTTTCCAGTTTGACACTTTGAGAATGTCTAATAAATCATAAATGAATGATTTGTAAATAAGTTAGTCATACATCAACAAAGAACGTTCCTTCCTGTCATCTAAGAACTGCTCATTTAAGGACGGCAGCGACATCTGACCTTTTCCAACTTGCAGCTGTTGTTCGAACTGTCAGGGTTGTCAGTGTGTGATGTGTTTTAGTTTGTGTCCTCCTCCCTCTTCCCTCTCTGTGTGGCCGGACTGATTGGGATCAGTCAGTGCACCTGATTCTCATCAGTGCTCTGATTGCTCCTGCTCTTCAACTGTGCTCTGGCCTCATTCCACCGTCAGATTGTTTGTGCTTCCATCCCAGACTCTCCAACCGTTTACTCCCACGTCAGCTGATGGTTGATGACACACAAAATAATTAAGTCCTCGCCTCCTCAGTCAGGTTTATGTGTTTTTATAGTATGTACTTTATTGTGTACTTGGATTTGTGAGACAGAACCTGAACGCACCACAGTGACATTACAAGACTGAAGCTTGTCAGCAGTTTCTTGTGTTCAGTCGGATAACATGACCGTTGAGTGCCTGTGGTTGTCCGTGACGCGTTCAGGGAACCTCTGTGAACTGTTGGTCAACAGTTTGCAACTGAGCGAGTCATTTAAGGAACTTCTCTGTTGACTTCTGCTCTGGAACGTTCCTGTTGGTTCACATCATTTTGGTGTAAAAGTGACAAACGCAGTCATGTTCTGTCTGATCGGATTGATTAGAACAAATAATCAGCATTGATCACTGTTGGCTGGGGACTAATGACTGAGGCTCTCCAGCACAGACAGGAAGTGGTGAGGAGGAACCTGATGGCAGATGATGCTGAGGGTTTCTACTGATGATGACTCAGCATTTATAGAAGGTGAACAGACTCCAG
Organism: Aeoliscus strigatus; assembly: GCA_901007665.1. NCBI lineage: Eukaryota > Metazoa > Chordata > Actinopteri > Syngnathiformes > Centriscidae > Aeoliscus > Aeoliscus strigatus. The sequence continues at coordinate 14,678 of CAAKHB010006301.1, read as the reverse complement.
TGAACACAAACGCACAAATGAAGACGATTCAATGAACTTGATTCTATAAACGTCAGTGACATTAAGAGTCGTTACAACATGGCTGACAGGAAGTGAGGACATGCACGACTTCATGTACGACAATTTGTTTCACAGCTCAGAGATGATGGGTTGAATACGACATCAACACACACTAGGGCGGGATCAGCAGCAGCTCGTCCTGTCGTCCAATCAGATCCTGCAGCTGCGTCCGTCTGTCCCGCCGTCGTCGGTTCCTGGCGTCCAGCAGTCGAGCCTCCGTGCTCCGGAGCAGCTGAAGTGCCTGAGACGACGGTAGCTCGTCGGAGCGTCCGGCGCCATCTGACGGACCCCCACCCCTTCTGTGAGGAGCGCCGACCTGCAGCCGGGCTCTGTACGGCCTGCGGAGCACCGCTGCGGGGGGAGCGGCAGCCCAGCTGACGTCCCTCTGATCACTCTGGACACAATGAAACATCGGTTACAAAATGGTAAGAGGATGAACGAAGCTGTTCAAGTCAAAGGTCAACTCAGCCTGGTGTGTGTGTGTTCACCTCTGCTGCAGCCAAATTCAACAGCTGGTTTAACTTCTGGTTTCCATGGTGATGTGTCACCATTCTCCTGGTGTAGGAGTTTGTCGGCTTCTCAGCACCTGGATCGCTCAGATGGCGGTCAACCACACTATCCTACACACACACACACAGTTTTCAGTGTGTGTGTGTGTGTGTGTGTGTGTGAGAGAATCGTGTCTCTCACCATCCAGGTCCAGAACACGTCCTCCACCTTCTTCCAGTTCAGATACGCTTCAAGGACGTTACAGAGGTCCTGCAGGTCAACACATTCCTGGAACACACACAAAGAAAATTACTTATTGAACTTACTGACCTGAGCTCAATTCTACTAATTACAGTGAACTGATTCTTTTGTCCATGTAGCGGTAGAGTATTTTGGTACTTTATACACACACAATCACTCACCTCCCTCAGGATGGTGGAGCTTTGATCCGAAGAGGAAGAGGGGACAGATGAGCAGAGGCTGAGGGACAAAACCTGACAAGAACGTTTTGGAAGGATTTTAACGGAATGCTCCTTTAATGTGCACATCGCGTCCCTTCAACATTTGACAGTAAAGTTTTTTTTCTTCTTCCTCGTCAGAAGACGTTATGATGTTACTCCGAGTACAAGAACCGTACGTCGTGAAGCAGCCGCGCCCGTTCCTCCTGCAGAGACAGCAGGGTGCGGCCCCCATGCCGCAGGCAGCCGACGAGCCACTGCAGCCTCCTGAGGGGGGAGCTGTCTGCCTGGAGCTCCTGAGACACCTGAGGGGACACCTTTCACACACACACACACGTCCCAGCATGAACACACTGCAGCAGGCGGTGAGCACATGTGTTGTGCCAGTGGACGTTCTCACCAGAGGTGTGAGGACGGTTCTGTCCAATCTCTGAGCTCGTTGCATCACCAGCGTCTCCAGTGTCCCGGTGGCGAAGAGCCAACCCACAGCCAGCAACAGGTCCCTGCTGGACGCCTCGCCCACTGCATACAGCCAGTCCCCATGGTAACCGGTCCGCCAGAGCGCCAGCGCCACCTGCTGCTGGAGCACAGGGGCTGCACGTACGCGCGCACGCACACACACACATTTTGACTTGTCGAACTTTGACCTCAGTTTGCACCCATTTTCAATCAACAATCAGCTGACGTTTCAATAATCAATGATCAGAGATCAGCTGGTCCTATCAGGTACTGACTCATGTGGTCGATGGCCTTGGACTGATTCCGACTCGTCAGCATGTTTGCGAGCAGCTGCCAGAACTCAAGTTCCTGTGAAACAGCAAATGACAACAGGTGATAAATCATCCATGCTCGCGTCTGATTGGTCGGTCGACCGATCTCAATGACGTACTAAACCGTTGAGACACCGACCGTTATTATGGGACTACATGCACTATCAGAAAATGTCAATCGGTTCCTGAAAGTTGAGAAGAACGATGTTGCTGTCATTAGGGTAATCACCTTCGTTGGAATGTTCTGTAGCCCTATAACCATACATCTATATGGCTCTGTAAATAAAGTACATTATTCGTTGTTGCAGTGAGGGAGGACATGGAGGTAGTTGGAGTCAGAGTAGAGGATACAGAGAACAGGGAAAGATGGAAATCGATGATTCGCTGTGGCAACCCCTGAAGAGGGACAAAGCCGAAAGAAGAAGAAGACGAATTCGTTGTTATTCGCTGTTGCTAGACGCCAGTGAGTCATTACCACCATGACAGCAACTTGACTGTGAGGAGCGACTGTTTAAGGATATTGGATCCATTTCCGTGGCTCGTGGGATCAGTGCGCTTGTGAATTCAATTCCCAAGAAATCTCCGTAACTCGCAGTCACGTGTCCGAATTCCCATTCGGTTCCTCCTGAACCCACCACTGGTCCTTCCCCTCCGAACTTCGCCCGCCGGAAGCTCTCCGGTCCCGGGACGTGCCGCAGCCCAGCGGCCGCGAGCAGCCGAACCAGAGCGCCGATCACCCGCTTGACCTCCACGTTCACCGGCGCCCCGTTCCGCCGCATCGAGCTGCCCCGAGGACCAACCGATGGACTTCATAGGTCTCTCGTTTAGTCACTTCTTGATCATTCCACTTCCGGGAAAGCGCCGTCGATAGGCAACCGAAGCGGACTGTGACGTGATTGACGTGTCCGTCGACCAATTAGAATGCGCTCCCGACGACACCAGGTCGAACCTACTTTTCATCGGCTCGTCAGTTCGCAGCTGTTACGTCATAAATGTGCGTCGACAGGACAGCGAGCCGAGCCGAGACTCATGTAATGATATTTGGATTTTGTTTCCATCTTTATAGTTATCTCAGTAAATTGATCCAGACGTGACCTCCTGGATGTCATACTGTGACCGTTTCTTATACAATTTATCTAGTTAATTACACTTTTAATTTGTTCGTTGTTGCTAATCGCTCCACTCTCTAAACTGAATTGCTATTTCGTATTTAATTGATTCAATAAAAATCTTTCAAAAAAAGATATGTATAGTGTTTGTGTTGAATTATATTTTTTGATAATTACCAGTGATCAAAGCTGTGTACATTTCCCTGCAGAACACAACTGAAATCTAATGTGGCATATCAGAGACAAGATAGATTTTCCTTTAAAAAAATCCAAAAACATTCATGCAAGAGCTTCAGTGGTTGTTTCGGTGTTTAGCTGCAGATAATGAAAAGATGTTATTTTATGGATATACATGTTGTTTTTCCCAACAGGACGTGACCTGCGGTGTGAGGACACACAACTGAAGTGAGTACAAACCAACAGAGAACGTGAAATAATAGTTTGTATTTCATGTATGAAAATCACCTGCAGTAACTCCACATGAAGACCTGCAGAATAAATTGTATGACATTGTATGAAATGTGCTCATGTTCTTTCATGTTTCAGTCGAGCAAACCATGGTGTCCGTCTGTTTGCTCATCTCTCAGCTTTCTGCTTCTCCTTCTTCATCTTCGTCTTTGATGACTGGAGTTCCTGCAAACAAGGACCGGTTCGTTAACGAGCTTCGTCAGTGAGATTCAGTTCAATCAGACATTCTAATGATTCATTGACGCAGTAACTCTGCAGCAGAAACACAGGTACCATCTAGTTTCTTGAGGTTGGGGAGTCTCCTGGAGGCCTCCTCCATCCACGTCCCCTCAGCTGAGAACTTCTCTTCCAGAGGGTTTCCAACAAACACCAGGTCTGCCAGACATGGCAGCTCAGCGAGTCTCACAAACTCTCCTGCAGGACGGACAGGTGAGGAAGGGATGTCAGCTGACTGACCTGGGTTCAGGTGTGGGATGGATCATGTTGTTGTGGGATCATGGACCTACCCCATTCCTTCACCTGGTTGTTGGACATGTAGAGGACCTTCAGTTTCTTCATGCAGCTTATTCCTTTCAGCTTCTCGATAATGTTGTAGGAGATCCACAGCTCCTCCAACGTGTCGCAGACTGCGTCCTGAGCACGCACACACACACACACACACACACACACAAAGTCTTGACTTGAACTAGACTGTTGTGACATGATGAGGGACGTGTTGGAAGCTGTGTGAGAACTCACCAGCCCAGTCAGAGCTTTGATGTTATTTCTTCCTAGTGACAGTATCCTTAGGTTTTCTGGGGTTGGTGGGGGGGGGCAGAAGTATGTCAATTGTGTATAATGTGTGTGTAGCCGTATTTCCAAGTAAATACTTACTGAGTCCGTTCAGATTGGCTATCTTCTCGATGCAGTTTGAGGACAGAGACAGATGTCTGTGGAGAACGCAGACAAACGTGTCAACTGGCGTCTGCTTTGAACATGTGGATGTGGGACCTGCTGAGTCAGCTCCTTTGACTTCACAAAGTTGTGGTGTTTTTTTTAAAGCGGTGACAAGACAAGACCAGTCACTCACTCGCAGCAGCTGAGCGTGGACAGAGAGGCGTCGATCCTCTCGATGGGGGGGATCTGACCGTACAGTTTGACGGATGTGGCCTCACTTGCCTTCTCCCCTGTCTTCTCCTCCTGCACACAAAGGGGGCGGAGGGTATGGACCCAGTGACACACAAGTGTGGGCACACACAGGCAGAGGATATGACACATGGACCCAATGACACAGATCTGTGTGTGTGTGTGTGTGTGACTCACCCATCGGGCCAGAGCTTCCTTCACCGTTGTCGCTTTCGCCTAAAGATGAAACTCTCAGTTAGAAACAGTGACGTCACTAATCGTTTGTTTTCAGGGATTCCGGACAAACGGACCGTGAAGGCTAACCGACGGTCTGTGATGCGAACAGGCTAATTGCAGCTAACGCTATCAGCTAATTAGCGAGCAGCGAGCCGGCAGGAGTCAGTTCTCTGTGAAACGAGCGAAATACGCTGAAAACGACAACAACTAAACACTAACACCCACCATGTTGACGGTCCTCTGGTTGCTATGGAGACAGCATTCACCTGTCAGCTGCGCAGGCGCAGTGGTGCCGACTTACGCTTGTCCCAGTTTGGCAAAAATATCTTCAATGGCCTCTGTGGGCTCCTTACGTAACGACTGTGCAGGGGATGTAAAGCCATTTCTGTCCTTTGTCATCATTTTGTGCCGGAAATCATAATTTATTTTATTTCATTTGTAATTCGTTATGCAAGATCTGGTACTACACCACTACGTTCAAATCAATTGTGGAAATTGACGGAGAAAAAAAATAAACTGAAAATTATTCGTACAACTCTTTAAATCAGTCTGTTGAAAATTCCACAGTTTCGCACCTGCAACCGAAATGCACATTTGTGTTAAAGTGGTCCGAGCAACTTCATTTATGTTTCCATATCAAGTGCCTTGGCAGTTTCTGGTAAAACATTTTCGAGAAAAAAAATCTCTTCATCAGTGTTCACATCATAGACACTTAACAGAAGTATAACAAGAAACAAATAAATTCAATTTTGGAGCGAGAGTTGAAAGTGATCATATGTGATTTCTCATCCTTTTCAGGGTTAACCTAAGATACCTAACCTTAATTGAACCTGACATTTTATCATCACTTAACTGAACTCCAGGTAATCTTGATCTCAGTATTAACCCTTATCTTAGCCTAACCCTACCTTAATTGACACTCAGTCATCCTGACATTCAACTACTGACCCAGGGGACCTGCTGGGACCGTCAGGACAGAGGGACACCCAGTGCGCGCGCCCTCCAGCGGTGCAGCCCTCCTCGGTTCGTGTCCGCGCATACAGCGGTTGTAAACATGGCGACGGACGGGATGGTTCTCACCAACCACGACCATCAGACAAGAGTGGGGATCCTGACAGGTGAGACGGGTATTCGGTAGAAGGGGACAGAAGGGTCGGGTAGGGCCCCTCGAAGCCGTTTCCCCGTCGGTCGCCCGTGCACGTCGGTGTCACGAGCTGTCCCTGCCGTGGAGCTAGCTGGCTAGCGTTAGCCAGTATGCTAATCGCGCCACTGACTGTCATCGGGCTGAACGTTAGCTGGCTGCCGCCTGACAGCTCGGACAGATGCGAAATGTTTTACCGAAATCCCGGTAACGCACGTCAGTGTTTGTCTTCGTACAGTAGTAATTCACCGAATAACACAGGCTGTTGTGTTGAATATTAATAGAAATACATTTAACTATCAGGTGAAATTCTGTTGCGGCTTAAAGTGGCATACAAGGTTGGAGATTGTCCGGTGAAGACTTTCAGAATATTGTGGATGTTCCCTGTCGAGTTACTTTTACATTTCTCATTTCTTGGACTTTATTTTGAAATTCAACAAGCCGTTTTTCCTGTTTCTCTATGCTGTGTGGAGCTAACTTGAAGTGGCAGCTTGCGTTCCGAGCCGACATGAGCTGCATTATTCATGTCCCTGAGCGGAGCAGGTGGGTCGGAACGTTTAACGGCTTTAACGTGGTGTCTCCGGTACCTCCGGCGGACATTCACCGGCGCACGCACACACCGTGTGAGCGGTACACGTACTGCAGCCAGCAGAGCTCGGCAGGGAGGAGGAAGAACGTCAGATCTCCGCAGCAGCTGCAGCTACATGAGCTCCGCAGGTGTTCGGTGTGGTGCAGAGGAAGTCCGCGGAGCGCGGTCGTGGACGTGTGGCGGTCTCCCGGCGCCTTCGTGCCTCTGCGGGCAAAGACGTGACAACCACAGCCGAGCTGGTTCAGATGAGTTAGCTTAGCGTAGCTGAGTTAGTAGCTAACCTGTCCGTCACCTGGTGGTCCCTCACGAGCTCATGTGACGTGTGTGTCCTGCACGTCTGCACAGGAACAAATACAGAGGTCGAGCGTGGAGTCAAATATGGGATTAAATACAGAAACATGACATGAACAAATGAAATGAAGCGAACTGATTCTACCTCCTTCCAGTACTGTCTGTGTGTGTGTGTCCATACTGTGCCCACTGAACAACACTGGTCATAGATATAAGATGTCGTGTTATAATGGCAACTATGATTAAAACAACACAGTGTGTTTATATTTATTATTACATTGTGTCTCACTGATGTGTGTATTAAACCAACAGTTGGTTTGAATGAACACATTCATTTACTGCCTAATACATAATAATCCTTTGCTTATGATTGGGTTCCACTGGTGTGAGTTCTCAGATCAGATGGGTCATCCCCTCCATTTGTTCACAGACACATGTCCATGGTAACAGGAAGTCACATGATCTGATCTGTGTGAACAGTTTGTTTCTGTTTGTCCCTGAACGCCTCGTGGCAGTGAGTGACAGCTGCTACAAAAACCTGGCTGAGGACCGAAGTGGAGTCAACCTGAAGGACCTGGTCCACGACCCCTCACTGTGAGCAGACACACACAAACACACACACACACACACACACACACACAGACACTAAACTAACGTTCTCTCTGTCGCCCCTTGCAGGCTTGGCGGCGTTATTGCAGCATATAAGATCGTTCCTGATGAGATTGATGACATCAAGGTCTGTGACCGCCACACATGTACTACGACACCTTCAATGATTGGACAGATGACGGTGGTGCTGAGCTCCTCTGTGTGTATGTGTGTGACAGGAAACGCTGCTGGATTGGTGTGACGAACAGGAGCTGAATCTCATTCTGACCACAGGAGGAACTGGATTTGCACCGCGTGATGTGACACCGGAGGTACACACACATTTTATCAGTTGTCAGTCATTGGTAGGCGGCGGCGGCAGCCACAGTCGCTCAGCTGACAGATGCTGATGTTTTGCCTCAGGCCACCAGAGATGTAATTGAGCGGGAGGCTCCTGGAATGGCTCTGGCCATGCTGATGGGATCGCTTAACGTGACGCCGCTCGGCATGTTGTCCAGGTGAGTCATGTCACGTGTTCACCTGAGCCGCTGCATCGTCCGTTTGGTTCTGAGTGTGTTCTGTTTCCAGGCCGGTGTGCGGCATCCGTGGTAAAACCCTGATCATCAACCTGCCGGGCAGCAAGAAGGGCTCACAGGTACAACAACCGGAACACAGCAACTCCGTTTGCACGTGCAGGACGGTCGGTGTCACGACTGGAAAATACATCAAAAATATTCAGTTGATTAGTCGATGAGGGCAGGCAGCGCACACGCACACATACACACACTTCAGCTAAAAAGAAGAAAATCCGAAACCAAAGTTCATTTGCTAAAACACTCAAATGAGAAAAGCATTTCCTGTCCGTTTCCTGTCTGTGTCGTGGTGGTATAGATGATTGAGCCGGGCGTGTCTTCTGCTCTGGTGTTTGTGTGTGGTGTTGTTGTTTCAGGAGTGTTTCCAGTTCATCCTGCCCGCTCTGCCACATGCCATTGACCTGCTGCGTGAAGCGGTGGTCAGGGTGAAGATCACGCATGCCGCTCTGGAGCAGCTGCCCTCCCCCCTGCTGGGCAACACGTATGCCAACATGCACACCAACACGCTGACCGTGGAGCGCGGCACGCAGTGCGAGGAGGACGAGGAGGATGAGGAGGACCGGAGGAGGCGGGGCCGACACCACAACCACCACCACCACCACGGCTCTGCCCACATCACTGCAGCCGCCATCGCTGCCAAGGTAACAGACACACACACACACACACAGACTGTACTCTGTGCTGACTGACTGAATGAATGACGACATTCAACGTGAACAACCATCACATGTTCACACAAACTGACAGACATGATTTCAGAACCAGTCGATTCAGAGCAGCTGTTGTGTCATTCTTCATCCATTCATCTGTCTGTCCACCTGTATGTGTGTGTGCGTGTGGCTCCATCAGACCAGTCATGCCCTGGTCATGGCTAAAGGAGCCCCCTACCTGCCTGGAAACATCCCTGTCCCCCCCGCTCATTTCACCTGCTCCTGCTCCCATGACCTGCAGGTGAGCCCCCTCACACCCACACACACCCACCCAGGCTCAAGCCCATTTCTGCTTCAGTGCTGACCCGACAGTTGTATTTCTATGTGTCTAACGATCTCAGAGCGTCATGTCTGTGTTTGCTGAGAAAATAGAACTGACCAGAAAGTGAGCAGAACATGACGGTGATGTTGGTATAGTAAGTGTAGTAACAAGATCTGCTCACTGTCGGTCGCTATGGAAACAAAGAAAAAAAACTGAGAACTGGAAAAAAAAACACGGCAACGAGATTGAACACGGAGCTACGAGACAGACAGACGGACGGACAGACACAGAATAAATCTGCTCAGGACGACGTAGTTACGGTGGAGGGTCCACGTCATGTCCACGTCAGGTACACACCGAAGCAGAAATCGGGTCATGGTGTCACTGAGTCCCAGTCGGTACCTGCAACATTGTTTGATGTCAGTCGCCCCATCTCATGTCACTCTGGGACCTTCTGTCATGAGGTGATTGGTTGTGGTGTCGGTTCTTCATACGTTCATGTCAAACATCATTCAACCACACACATACTGTCAGAGGTGAACGTGTGAATCGGTTCACTGGTTCATCTCTCAGCCAGGTGACGTGTGTGTGTGTGTGTGTGTGTGTGTGTGTGGTGTGTGTGTGTGTGTGTGTGTGTAGATCCCAGACTCGATCATATCTCGAGGCGTTCAGGTGCTTCCTCAAGATTCGGCCTCTTTAAGCTCCACCCCCTCCGAGTCACCACGGGCAACACAGGCAACGTCCCGTCTTTCCACCGCCTCATGTCCGACACCCAAGGTACACACGCACACCCAGCACGCATGAACACCGGACGCCCCGCCCCCAGCGACACCAAACGTTTCATGGTTCAGCTGGTTCCCATGACGACATGTCAATGAAGGGTCAGTCATGTGAAGTCCTTCGCTGGCGGAGGCGACTGGGTTCGTTCCAGGAAGCAGTTGCTGTTTGTCTGATCCTGAAACGAATTATCTTTTAAATCATTTCAAAAAGTTTCATTTGTTTGACTTGAGTAAAACTGAAACAAGTCGTTTCCAACTGAAAAAAAGCGTGGAGCGAAGCCGGCGGTTTCTTTCGAGGCATTCGTCCCCGAAGCTTCTTGTGACGAAGCCTCTTGGACCAGCGCCGGTCGTCTGCAGTCCAACTCAGCAGGTTCGGAAACGAGACGTGAGCTCGTTGATTTTCTTCACTCGAGTCAAAGTCTCGGGACCTGTGTGCTGCTGCGAACTGAATGGGCGTGAATGATGTGATGTCACAGGAAGTGAGTGGGACCCAGTTGATGCAGGTCGACACCTTGGACTTATGCAGAACTAAGAACTCAGACAGGATTGAATGTACGAGTACACGCTGTGTGTACCAGTACACACTATACTGTTTGTACAAGTACACACCTGAACAGTGTGTGCAAATACACACAACAGTTTGTATGCGTAACACTGTGTGTAAGAGTACACACAATGTGCACTTGTACAGACAGTACAGATGATGATGATGAGTTGAACGTTTTCAAACATTCTTCGAACTACAAACAAACACTCTACAAACAAACATTCCACAAAGAAACATTCTACAAACACTCTACAAACAAACATTCTACAAACAAAGACTCTACAAACAAACACTCTACAAACAAACATTCCACAAAGAAACATTCTACAAACACTCTACAAACAAACATTCTACAAACAAAGACTCTACAAACAAACACTCTACAAACAAACATTCTACAGCCATTCTACAAACGTGTAGTTTACTTTCACTTCAACAGCTCACATTTGCTGCAGCAACAATCACACCTACAGTTATCCATGAATTCTGTCGTTTTGTGTACAGGTTCAATCCAGATGTGGCAGTAATGAGAACATTCTGAGAGCCAGTAAGTTTCTTCATGTATGTGTGCTTCTTGCCCGTCCTCTGATGGTGCATTCACTGACCTGTGTGTGTGTGGGTAGGTCACAGCGCAGTGGACATCAGTAAAGTCGCCCGCCGTCATCGCATGTCCCCGTTCCCGCTGACGTCCATGGACAAAGCCTTCATCACGGTCCTGGAGATGACGCCGATTCTGGGGATTGAGGTCATCAACTACCGAGGTTTGACATCCGTTCATTTTGCGATGGTTCAGAGTCCACGGGTGTGTGAGGTCAAACCTGCTGTGAACTTGTAGACGGTTTGGGTCGCGTGCTCGCTCAGGACATCTACGCCAAAGACAACCTCCCCCCGTTCCCGGCGTCTGTCAAAGACGGGTATGCCGTACGCGGTGAGTTGGAGCCGTCATGGACTCAGTGACACACTCCCGTTCACACCACAGCAACCGTCTCCCATTTGATTCCCTGCAGCTGCCGACGGCCCCGGAGACCGTTTCATCATGGGGGAGTCTCAGGCCGGCCAGCAGGTCAGCACCCCCCCGTCCGACCTGATACTTTTAATACAGGAAGAACTGTGAAGTCATACTATTTCTGCTGTCACATGCACTTTACATCCCAGTTGCTGTAATTACGGTAATGACTTGTTGGCTTCTGCAACCGAGTGAATGGGATTACCGTAATGACAGCAACATGGCAACGTTCAGGAACCGATGGATGTTTTCTCTTTCTCCTCGCTCCTTGTTCACACCAGGGCTGACACCCAGTGACACTTGTCAGCTTCCAAGAACTGTTGGAGGTTTTCTGACAAAAAGTCACGACTTCATGACGGTGTTCCAACGTACGCTAGTGTGAATGTAGTGCTGGGGACACCGTCACTGTGAATGTATATTTTGTTAGTATTAATGGTACTGCAGTAACACACCGTGTGTGTGTGTGTGTGTGTGTGTGTGCGCAGCCCACACACACAGTGATGCCAGGTCAGGTGATGCGGGTGACGACGGGGGCTCCGATCCCGTGTGGCGCTGATGCCGTCGTCCAGGTGGAGGACACCGAACTCCTGAGGGAGTCGGAAGATGTGAGTGCTACACGTATGTGTGAGTGTGTGCGTGTGTATGTGTGCTGACACTCGTGTGTTTCAGGGCACAGAGGAGTTGGAGGTGAGAATCATGGTCCAGGCCCGACCAGGACAGGACATCAGGTGAGAACGTGCACACGCACACATTCACACTCACTGCAGCGGGGTTGCTCACACCCGAATCACCGAATCACCTGTGATGGTGCGGTCAGGCCCATCGGTCACGACATCCGACGGGGGGAGTGTGTGCTGGCCAAAGGAACTCACATGGGCCCGTCAGAGATCGGGCTGCTCGCCACGGTCGGAGTCACGGAGGTCAGCGTGCACAAGTTCCCCGTAGTGGCTGTGATGTCCACAGGAAACGAGGTACACACACACACACACACACACACACACTCAAACAGAACACACACCAAGGGCCTGTCCACACGGAGACGATCTGGAGTGAAAACACACGTTTGACAGCGTTTTGGGCGATGGTCCAGACGGATCCTGAAGAGGTCTTAATGCCCGGTTCTGACTGATTGTCTTTGTTTTGTTGATACCTGTGTGAACAGCTCAGGCTCCTCAAGTGTGTGCATGCGCAGTTGATCTTTAATGACATCACGCACACAGCGTTGTTCACAGACGCGAACGCGACAACCACTCGTCGATGTTAGTCTGTGGTCTGATGATTGAAACAATGTGTGGAGGCAGCCGGCAAATCTGTGAGTGGGTGTCGTTAACGAGGAGGAAGAGGAGGAAGAAGATGAAAACCTTGATGATGGCTCTCTGTGGAGCAATCACCACTACGGCGGCACAGAGAACGTGGATGCCGTGTCGGAGGCGTGGTGGGATCCAGATGTCATGGGTTTCACGCACGAAGAAATACATCTCATCACATTTGTCAGCGCCTCACCCGCTCCCGCCCCCGCCTGTGGGACTTTCATTCACAAAATAGCGCAGTGTGTGTGTCAGCATGATGTCAAAGTGGCTGTTCACACTGCAGTCGCATCCAAAAGAATCGGATACGGATCTGATTCCGTGCTACATTTGAAAGTGTCCTGAATCTGACTTTAAAACCTCAGAGTCAATGTGACTTGTGATGTTCACGCTGTCAAAATCAAATCCAATTCAGTTCACTTGTAACTGCAGTGTGAACGCAGGGTGGAGGAATACAAACACTCAGCCCTCCGTTTTGGATGGTGAATCCACATACATTTGTACCACCCCAACCCCCGACCTCCAGCCTTCAACATCTTTCGCCCCGAAGTTTCCTAACCACAACAACAACAACAACGCTGCATTTGTACAGCAGAGTGCTCGGTGTAAAGCCTTGAGTTGTCTGTCTGTCTGTCTGTGGAGCTCTGCATTGAATCTCACCACAGCGTTTTCAAGCAGCAGCCACTGAAAGTGAGCATATGTTGTTACCGCAATAACTCTGACAAGATCTGCAGCATTGTCCGCTTACTTCCCACAGTCCAAAATCACATTTTGGATGGTTGAATGTGCTCGGCAGACAGAATTAGCATTCTGAGATTGTTTTTTGTGTGTTTTCTTTGTGTGTGAGTGGATCTTGTTCCCGTTGTCACTCAGGTGACATCAGTAGAATTTTCCGCCCTCTTTGTTCATCTAAAATCACATTTTAGATTTTTTAGATTTACATTTCAGCGCCACCTATTGGCCTGGGGTGTGAACTACAGCCTGTTGATGTGTTTTTGTGGATGCAAGTGAATGCAAACAATCTTGATTGTGTTTGTTTGTGTTTGTGTGTGTAGCTCTTGAATCCAGAGGACGACCTTCACCCAGGGAAGATCAGGGACTCGAACCGCTCCACCCTGTTGGCCACCATCCAGGAACACGGGTACCCGACCATCAACCTGGGCATCGTCGGAGACAAGTAAGACGTATATGTGTCGGTGAGACACCGCGATGATGGCCGTCTGCTGCTGTGACATCATCAAAGTACCAACACACTTCAGTACATCAACGTGGTGTGTGTTCGCAGCCCCGACGACCTGCTGTCAGCGCTGCATGAGGGAATCAGCCGCGCCGATGTCATCATCACCTCAGGGGGGGTGTCCATGGGAGAGAAGGTAACATCTGACCTCTGATGACACATGGGTGGGATCAGCTGATGTGTCTGTGTCTCTTCAGGACTATTTGAAACAAGTTCTGGACATCGACCTGCACGCGCAGATCCACTTTGGACGAGTCTTCATGAAGCCGGGGTGAGAATCTGATGGTGGTGGTGGTGGTTGTGGTGGATGCAGTGGTGGTTGTGGTTGTAGTAGAGGTGGTGGTTGTAGTGGTGGTTGTGGTTGTAGTGGTGGTGGAGTTGGTGGTTGTAGTGGTGGTGGTTGTAGTGGTGGTGGTGGTGGTGGTTGTAGTGGTGGTGGTGGTGGTTGTGGTGGTGGTGGTGGTGGTTGTAGTGGTGGTGGTGGTTGTGGTGGTGGTGGTGGTTGTAGTGGTGGTGGTGGTTGTAGTGGTGGTGGTGGTGGTGGTGGTGGTGGTGGTGGTGGTGGTGGTGGTGGTGGTTGTGGTGGTGGTGGTGGTTGTAGTGGTGGTGGTGGTTGTAGTGGTGGTGGTGGTGGTTGTAGTGGTGGTGGTGGTGGTAGTGGTGGTGGTGGTGGTGGTGGTGGTGGTGGTGGTGGTGGTGGTGGTGGTGGTGGTGGTGGTGGTGGTGGTGGTGGTGGTGGTGGTGGTGGTGGTGGTGGTGGTGGTGGTGGTGGTGGTGGTTGTAGTGGTGGTGGTGGTGGTGGTTGTAGTGGTGGTGGTGGTTGACCTTCTCTCCTTCAGTATTTATTTGTGATGCTAATCAATCCTCTGATCTGTTTCAGTCTTCCTACGACCTTCGCCACTGCCGACATTGATGGAGCACGGAAACTCATCT
>CAAKHB010006295.1:8559-31968 GCA_901007665.1 Aeoliscus strigatus | reverse complement strand
GATTTCAAATATGCCTGTATCTTCCTCCTTTTAACATTACTTCCACTTCCATTTATGTTCCATGATATGATATTGACATATTTGCCCATCTTTTCACTTATAATAGTATGCTGTGACTGCTGTTGCCTGTGACTACCCATTTGACCGATATGGTATCCTGAGATGGTACCATATGGTCATCCTGTCCCTCCTGTCTCCAACTTGCTGTCTCAGTGTTATATCCCTTAACAAACAAAAAACACACATCCCAAATACAGCCCAGCTCGCTGTGTTGCTGTGCCTCCCCCTAACTGCTGTGGTCTGCCTCCCTTCGGTGGAAAGCACCTGCATATCAGCAACTAATGTTCCACCGTACCTTTAAGTGATGCGATATCTGCCCTTATGTCTTCTTTCATCTCCCTCATGTCTTCCTTCATCTAAACTTCCGAAACTCTTCAAGTAGAATTCTTTCGATTCCTTGTATTTCGTCGTCTGGATCAGTTCCAGAAGTTGACGGTTGAGCGGCGGTTGGGGGTTTGCAAAGCCTCTTAGGTCCCATTTTTCCGGTGTCAGGAAGCTTTGTGAAAATGAATTGTTCACTTTATCTTTTTCCCAAACGTTATTTATTATGTGTAGGATTCTTAAATTATAACTAGACAACGTGTATTACTTATATTGTGTTTTGCCTGTCAGGAGCTCTCTCAGTGTGCTGCCATCGTTTGCCGTTGGTCCCACGTGACTCGTCAATGCAGTATGCACAGGCGATGCTGTGCGGTGCACAGCCAGCAGGGGGTGGTAGTGAAGATAAGCATTGGTCTACCCTTCGACGAAGAACAGTACCAGGGGTCAAAGTTGAACGTGTGACAGAAAGTATGGATGCCATATTTCATGAAAAAGTAAGTTTAAACGTCGGGGTAATGCGCCGCGTGTGTTCGTAGAAAATCGGACGTCCTGGTGGTGATTTGTTAAACCCGACCTTCCACGATGGAACCGGACTTTGAGATTTGTGCCGGTGTTTGGCAGTGTTGATTTTCTGTCTGCTAAAATGCTAACTAGCTAGTTGTAAACTGTTTCTTTCAGCGAGGTTAACTGCTCGGAAACGAAGCGTCAACTTAGTAAACGGAGGAAACCAAGTGAGACGGTTGAAGATTAACTGAACTCAGCAGAGTTTGTACGCGAGCTAGCTTAACGGATGTACCTGAACTGGAGTATTGGTGCTAAATGACACAGACTATTACTGTTCCTGACGTGTGTGTGTGTGTGTGTGTGTGTGTGTGTGTGTGTGTGTGTGTGTGTGTCTACACACGCGTTTGATTGTGCTCCGTCCCTGTTGTAATAGTTAAAATGACATCACTGACAAAACCATTGAATGAAGTGATGACGTTTCCACTGTCCTGGACTTAAAAGGTGGATATTACGCTGCAAATACAGAAAATCTTTCTAAGAATATTTGTCTTATTACTCGTCAAATTGTCTCTTTACACTTATAACACAAATGACACACATCACCTGAAAAGGTTTGTTGTGTTTAGACAATCTTGTTTCTTGCCAGTGGAGCAAGTGTTTTGTTTTCTGTCTATTTCAAGTGAAATTTAGCTTGAAACAAGTGGACAATGTTCCAAAGCAAGTTACTTTTTCATATGATGCGTCTTATTTTAAATATAGAGGTTTTATGACTTGAAATTAGACATTATAACTACAAATACAAACCATATTCTTGGTAAGAATTTTAATAATTGTCTGCGTTCATCAATAAGCACCTCTGTCCTGTTGAATGATGAACACCAAGTACTGAAACAGCGGCTCCTTTGCAGCAGGAGGGTTCTCTCTGCGCCCAGCACTGCCTCAACAACCTGCTGCAGGGGGAGTACTTCACCGCTGTGGACCTGTCCTCCATCGCCCATCAGCTGGATGAAGAGGAGAGGATGAGGATGGCTGAAGGGGGGGTGGGCAGCGAGGAGTACCGGACCTTCTTACAGGTCAGCCACGTTGGTTCCGACTGTTTATGTATGTGTTTGAAGTCGACTGCCTCAGCTCACATCCTGTCACCGTGTCACCAGCAACCATCAGGAAACATGGACGACAGCGGCTTCTTTTCAATACAGGTCAGTTCACTGTCACGCGTTTACAGAAGCTCTGTGGAAATTCTGGAATTCTCCTTCCTCTCATGCAATCCCTGCAGGTCATCAGCAACGCTCTGAGAGTCTGGGGTCTGGAGTTAATCCTCTTCAACAGCCGCGAGTACCAAAGTCTGATGATAAACCCGATGTAAGCGTCCCTCCTTCCATCGATGTTCACGTATGTTCGCAAACTGCTCGTGACTGGTTGTCGCTGGTGTTTCAGAAATGAGAAAGCCTTTATTTGCAACTACAAGGAGCACTGGTTTACTATACGCAAGCTGGGACAGCAGGTACGAGATGCTGGTCGTCACTCGTTCGGCGTCCAGACGTAGGGTCTGGTTTCACTCAGAGCCCTTTTTGCCTGTTTTCAGTGGTTCAATCTGAATTCGCTGTTGACGGGACCAGAGTTGATATCAGACACCTATTTAGCACTTTTCCTCGCACAGTTGCAACAGGAAGGTGAGACAACTAACGAATCAGGTTAGAATGGATCAGCAGCACAGGCCCACTGACTCACACTGTGTTGGCTACTCCAGGTTACTCCATATTTGTGATCCGGGGAAATCTCCCGGAGTGCGAAGCCGAGCAGATTCTCAGGATCATGCGCGTGCAGCAGCAGCAGCGACCCAGACTCATCGGTGAAGACGAAGCGCAGATGAGTGCGGGGTACGAACGCGGAGCCGCCACTCCCACGTAGGTGATGTTTCCCAGTCTCAACGTTTGACTGTGACGGCAGGAGGTCAGTGGCTCTGGGCCAGACGGAGATGAGTTTCGGGGTGGAGAGCGAAGCTGCAGACGAAGACGACGAGCTGAAACAAGCTCTGGCCCTCAGCCGACAGGACATCGATGTAGAAGACGAAGAGGCTGATCTTCGCAGGGCGATTCAGCTCAGCATGCAAGGTGGAGGATTCCAAACATTGTCAAGTGATTTTGTCGGTTTATGACAAAAAAAAAAGAGTTTGTCTTGAACTATCATCAGATTGAACAGGTAGAATCCTCTGGAACTTCTAGAACTGTTGTAGACTGTTCAGACCACTGGCACTGCTGCTGAAAAAAGAGTGTTTGTTTTTTTTTCTCATCAAATCTCATTTCTAGTTCAAAACTCTTTCCACTTATAATCTGACCAATCACCTGAAATAGTAACTGGTTTTTAGGCTTTTTTCCAACCTTTTTCAAGCAAATTGTTACTTCAAGTAGAATACTTATTACTTATTAGAATACATAATAATTCTTATTATGAGAAAACTGTCATTGTTCTCCTATTTTCAGTAAAAATCTGCTTGAAACAAGTGAAAAATGTCTAAAAACACGCTACTTTATGCTGTGTCATTTCAAGCGTAAAGACAATTTATGACAAGAAATGAACATTTTGACCAGAAAAAGACGAAAAAAGAAGAAAATGTGCTTGGCCAGAGGTTTGCAGTGAAATCTCTGGTCTCGATTGAACGTGCGTCACATTTCTGTACCTCGTCTTCATTTTGTAGGAACAGTGATGAGTAATACGTGTGAGGGGGGACACGTGACACCGGGGGCTCCGGCAGCAGACAGCGCTGGCGGCCGGAGCGGGGTGCTGTCGGCGGAGGAGTTGAGGAGAAAGAGGCAGGCCTACTTTGACCGGTGGGTTCCAGACGCAGACTGAGTCGGTGTTCACACCGACACTAACGTTGTGATGTGACGTCTCAGGCAGCAGCAAGTTCAGACAGACGTCCTCCAACTGACCAACACCTCAACGGGACCTACAGGTGGGTCACCGGGACCTGACAGGACCTACGGACCTGAAGACAGGAGCTAACGGTGACCTCCTCTGCCTTCTGTCCTCAGACGCCACAGACTGTGAGACGGACCAGCGGCAGACGTCCAGCCAGTGAAGACGATGTGTCCTCTGGTAGTGTCCCTGCTGCCTGTGGTGGTGGTGGGGGGGGGTCGCTCTGCTCCTTCCTCCAGCCTTTTGCACATGGAGCACCCGGCCGCTCAGAGCCTGGTTTTCCTGACGGGGGCAGAGGAGCCGCGGCCGCTAGCGGAGCTCAGGGGGAAGCAGCCGATCCCAGATGTGATGTTTGCAGTTTGCCTTTCTGCCACGCAGCCTTCACGTTTTACTCTGCAGAGGAGTCCTCAGCTGGGACAGGGAGTGTGTGAGGAGGGAGACTTAGCAGGCCATACTAACCCCAGTGCCCCCCTCCCTCCTCCTCTCAATGATTCCATGCTGCTTTAGCTCACGCTAACATGTGCTGACATCAGTTAAATTATTTGGACTTCAATCTAATGTTGCTTTAGAATAGAAGAAAGAAAAGGGGATTTGTCTTTGGACAGAGACAAACACCTGAATGTCGTTTGTCTCCGGCCCACAAAGAAGGTTTGTTTACGACCCGCAGTTTGTTTGTACCATGAACCAACGTCTGCAGCTTGACTTCAGTTTGTCACATGGGCAGATGTTCAGACGGATGGACAGATGTTGGATGTCAGATGTTCAGACGGATGGACAGATGTTGGATGTCAGATGTTCAGACGGATGGACAGATGTTCAGACGGATGACAGATGTTGGATGACAGATGTTCAGACAGATGTTGGATGACAGATGTTCAGACAGATGGACAGATGTTCAGACGGATGGACAGATGTTGGATGTCAGATGTTCAGACGGATGGACAGATGTTCAGACGGATGACAGATGTTCAGACGGATGGACAGATGTTGGATGGCAGATGTTCAGACGGATGGGCAGATGTTGGATGACAGATGTTGGATGGCAGATGTTCAGACAGATGGACAGATGTTCAGACGGATGGACAGATGTTGGATGACACATGTTCAGACGGATGTTCAGACAGATGTTGGATGACACATGTTCAGACGGATGTTCAGACAGATGTTGGATGACACATGTTCAGACGGATGTTCAGACAGATGTCTAGATCTCTACTCATTTCTTCATTTCCCCTCCAACACCCTCTGTGTTTTTCCGTCAACCTGCTTTGTGTGAGGAGCCTCTGGAACCGCAGCAGATCCGCGTGGACGTTCAGGCGCTCTCTCCTCCGTCCCGTCATTCAATTCCCAAATCCCCAGTGAGTTGAACCCATCATTCCACTGATGCTGCGGCGCAGGCGCGTGCACGGGGAGGTGCACAGGGGAAGACAAGGTGACAGTTCCTGACCTGAATCACCTGAAGTCCAAAGAGCTCGTTTGCGCTCATGAGAGCAGGTGTTTTTTTCTGACCAACACTCCATTCCTCCTCCTCAGTTCACATCAACATTCACCTCTTCACTGCTGCATTTTACTCTTTGATGTATTGATGTTTTTTGTTTGTTTTGTTTTTTAATCATCACTTGACTTTTAGTCTTCTTGCAGTTAAGTGCTAATTCATCCCGTTTCCATCCTTTTGTTCCACTGTATGAAGTCATGCTCCAGGATTAAAGCAACGTTCACTCCTGTCCAGGTCTCCGGCCGTCTCATTTCTCTCAGTATTAATGTGCAGTCGTTGATTTTCGTTCCTCCTCTTAAATCTTGTGATATCATCTCTGGAGACGAGGCGCCGTCTGCCTTTTGGCTCCGTTGATGCTGTGGCAATGACTCGGCGCCGGGGAGACGAGACAATCCGTCAGAGGTCGGAGGAGCAGAGGGTCAGCAGGTGGGTTCCGGACCAGGACGGACGCTGCACGGACAGGTGGACGCTGGGAGTGAAACCTCCATTCTGCACAATGTCCAACACCCCTCACATCTGCTTCTATGTCCACACAGCAGCTGAGTCTGATGAACATCAGGAAACAGGGTCAGATTTAGAACAGAAACGTATGGATAGAAAACTTATTCAATGTTTGATTCTTGCTGAAAAAAACAAGAATTTGTACTAAAAATATTTGTCATTTCTAGTCATCAAATCTCTTTACACTTGAAATCAGACACATCACCGGAAAAAGTAACTTGTCATTTTTCACTTGTTTCAAGCAGATTTTCACTTGAAGAGAATTCTCATTTGCTCCACTGGCAGATTTGTTTAAAAAAATGTTTTAAAGTGAAAATGTTTTGAAAACATGTTAAGACTGAAATGAAAAGTAACTTTTTCAGTGATGTGTCTTATAAGTGTAAACCGATTGTATGACTACAAATGAGACATTTTGACTAGAAATAAGACAAGTATTCTTCTTAAGAATTACTGTGTAAGCTGAATTTTTGCAGTGTTGAAAGCATCAGAAGATAAGGCAGACGCACTCTCCATCATCGTGCAAAGTGTGGATGTGTTCATGTGTTCATTTGAGCTTGATTCAGTTGGACCCGCCTCCACTCACACACAAACACACGCAGGTGTGTGTGTGTGTGTGTGTGTGTGTGTGTGTGCGCGCAGTCGGATTAATGTGTAACATTCAGAGCACACTTGCACTTTGTTTCCCCAAATAATGGAGGTTTCAGACCTAATGTCGCCCAGGCTGTGAGGTCGTATTGGCTGTGAGACACGAGAGATGATTGTTCCTAGGAAGAAGACAGCGTTTCTTCTCACCCTCACCTCCGTGTGGATCCTGTCTGCCACCCTCCCAGCCAAACCTCCAGAAGATGCGTCCATCTCAGACCTCTCCATCAAGAACATGGACTTTGCTATGAACCTGTACCGGAAAATATCCAGTTCCAATGACAACAACGTCTTCCTCTCACCTCTGAGCATTTCCACCAGCTTCGCCGCTCTGCTCCTGGCATCAGATGGCGCCACGCGGGATGAGATGGTGAAGGGCTTGAACCTGGAGCAGCTGGATCGAGACCACCAGCCGGAACTGATCCCCAAACTGTTCCAGCTGCTGCAGCAGAACATTACGCACAATGGCTCGCTGGAGATGGAGCAGGACATGGTCCTGTTTGTCCGCCAGCAACTCCACATTGAGAAGAACTTCCAGGACCAAATCAAGATGTTCTTTGACGCAGACATCGAACGTGTGGACTTTGCCGACGTGGAGGCCGCGATCAGCTCCATCAACGAGCACGTCAAACGCAAGACTGGGAACAAAGTCGGCGACATGATCTCCAGTCTGGACCCGACCACTCAGCTCATGTTGATTAACACCATTTTCTTCCAGGGTGAGTCAGCCGAGTCCATGTTCTCCCTCATGTTGTTGTTTGTTTAACCTCTGACCTCCAGCCCACATTCGAGGACAAACACTCTTCTGTCCACAGGAAACTGGAAGCAACCTTTCAACCCAAATTTCACAGAAAACACACAATTCCACATTGACAACTACAATATTGTGCAAGTGCCAATGATGTTTCAAGAGGAGAAGTTCTACACAACGGACGACACCGCTCTGGGCGTCAGACTGCTCAAAGTGCCATACCAGGAGGGCGTGGCCATGCTCGTCCTGCTGCCTGACAAAGGTGTCGACTACACCACCATCGACGACGAGATCAATGCTCGGACGTTCCGAAGGTGGATCAAGAACCTGCACAGGACGTGAGTATTTTAACCCTTTAACACTAACGGTGTCGTTTAAGTTCACGCTAGCATACTTCAGAGTACCGTAATTCCGCGGCTGTTTGCGCCCTCAGAAAACGTCCAACGGTTCCTGAAGGCTGAGAAGTGTCACTCGGTTCCTCTACCTGGTGTGAAGAAGGAGTAGCGACACTTCTCAGCTTTCAGGAACTGCTCGACATTTTCATGTACATAGTCATGTAATTACGGTACACCAAAATATGCTAGTGCCAACGTAGCAACAGGGATACCGTTGGAGTTGAGAGTTACAGGTGCAGCACACTGGCTCCCTGTGGATCCGTTTGTCTGCTTCCACTGAGATTTTGTAAATATTCCCACCAAATAGCAGATGACTTGTACACGTCATGTCCTGTTTCCAGCAAACTGGAGGTGTCTATGCCCAAATTCAAGATGTCGCAGTCATACTCGCTCCAGAAATTTCTGCCTGATCTGGGTTTTCACAGCATCTTTAGCAGTTTCGCTAATTTGACGAAGCTCAATCATAATGAAGACTTCAAACTGTCCGAGGTTGGTTATCTCGTCGCATCACGGTGCTGAGAACGCTTCGGTGGTTTTCCAGACGACTGTTCTCTCTCTGCACGGCAACAGGTGCTGCACAAAGCCGTCGTCGAGGTGGACGAGACGGGGACCACGGCCGCAGCTGCCACAACGGCTGCCATTATCCCCTACTCCTTACCCAGGTCCTTCACCGTGGACAGGCCCTTCTTCTTCTTCATTTACCACGAGGACACAAACTGTCTGCTGTTCATGGGCCGGGTGATCGACCCCACCAAGAACTAGCTGGACTCAGTTTGAGTCCATTGGTGGTTGTGTTTGTTTATTCAGGCCAATCAACGATAACTTCTTCATCAGCAGAGTCAGATGATCAATTTAGTCTATGAAATGTTCATGTTGCCTCCATGTACATCAGCTCTAGTTCCGCCATGTTCTGTATGCATAAAACGCTTTCTATCACTGTGCGCATCCATTGCACCAATAAATCTTTGTAATTCTACAATACTGGTGTGCATAAATTATAATGAATACAAGAAATATAATCAGCCAAAATGCCAAAAGATAGTAAATGAAGGTTGTGAGATACTTTTGCAAAGTATACTGAAATACAGAATATTTATTTCATCACAGTAGCAGAGGACCATCCGAGCCCTTTAGTCCCATAGTGATAAGTTTATTATCTTGTGTGGACAAACTATTATTATGACATCTCAAGATTTTTAAAAAGTACAGTTCAATTGTTTTATTAAATGTGACCTGCGTCAGCTAAAATTTTCCTTCACAAAGTTTAAGGAAACCCTACGTTTGTTGATTCTGGGGAAAAAAAGGAAAAACTGCATCAACTGAAGTGAGGAATGACAGTTTTCTTCTTTCAAGGTGAACTGACTCAGCAGGTTTTTACTAAACCTGCTCTCTCGAACAACCAAAGACTTGTTCGACTAATAAAGTTTTTCAAACAGAAAACTGTCATGGCGGCGCCCTCGTGTCATGTGTCGTCGGGTGGAAATACGTTTTGATGTTTGAAGAACTTAAGTTCGATGACTGTGTTTCGAACTACTCTTCATACGTTTGTTTCATCAGTTTCAGGCCGAACCGTTTTTTACAAAATCGGCTGCTGTGTTTCTGTAGTTTTAACTTAGCTAACAAGCTAGCTCCGGTGTGACGCTGCTAGCTTGGCTGAACGTGTCCGCCGGTTGGAACATGAAGATGAAGATGAGGAAGGTCCGCGGCCAGCGGCGGACCTCCAGGCCCAAATCGGCCAAACGGAGCGTCAGCGTGAAGGGGGAGTGGAAGGCCGTGGAGCTGGACCCGGGGCTGTTCTCCGAGGAGGGTCTGGAGGGTCTGGTCTGCTTCGAGGAGCTCACCAGCTACCGGCTGGTGGACGACACCACGGCTGTGACGGCAGAGAGAGACCAGAAGAAGGACAAGAAGAGGAAGGTGACCGAAGAGGTGGACGTAGGGGAGGAGACGGAGGACACCTCCGAACCAGCCAAGAAAAGCAAGAAGAAGAAGAGGTTGTCAGCAGATGAGTCAGTCCGAAAAGAAAGCGTCTGTGAGGAGGTGACACCCAAAGACGATGAACCTTCAGAACCTGTTGACCCCTCAGAACATGACCCCCCGTCAAAGTGTGTTAAACCAAAAGCCAAGAAGAAGAAGAAAAAGAACCAGGAGAAAGGAAACACTGAGGAACAACCATCCTCCATGGCTGCAGCTGAGGCTGCGGTGGAGGAAGAAGACCAGAGGAGGAAAGCAGCAGACAAGAAGCAGGTGAAGAACTGGACCAGGGCTGCTCTCTCTGGTTCTGGTGAGAAGACCACAGACATGAGTGCGTGGAAGGACCTGTTTGTTCCTGCCGCTGTGCTCAAAGCCCTCAGCGCTCTGGGCTTCGCTTCTCCAACTCCCATTCAGGCGCTGGTGCTGCCCCCCGCCATCAGAGATCGGATGGACATCCTGGGAGCTGCTGAGACGGGTAAGATGGTCGGAGCACCTCAGTTCCACCACCTCCGTCCTCACGTCTCAACTTCTCGTCATTTCAGGGAGCGGAAAGACGCTAGCCTTTGGCATTCCCATGATCCACAGCATCCTGGAGTGGAGGAGGAGTCCAGAAGAACCTGCTGAGGACCACACAGACTCAAAGGTGGAGAGCTTGTACCTGACAGGAACTGCTGAGCCTTCATCAGAGGGAGAGGAGGCAGGAAGTGACGCCGAGGACCCAGGTGGTGCCGACGAGGACAAGCTCACCGATGAGGCCCAAGGAGACGAGGACGATGGGGGGCTGGGGTGCATGAAGGTGATGGAAGAGGCCGAGTTGGACTCTGATCCTGCTGCCGCTGCTGGGGGCCAGCCACTGCTCGGGCTGGTGCTCACACCCACCCGGGAGCTGGCTGTTCAGGTGAAACACCACATCGACGCTGTCGCAAAGTTCACCGGTGAGTTGTGAGGGTGACACCAGACACCATGACGGTCACTATTTGACACACTTATTCAGTATTAAAATCATGAGAGATGAAACATGCTGTCCAATATTTGTACTTAATTAATGAGATGCATTTTTGAAAAACACCCAATAAATAACAATATCAATATTAAGTCAGCCAAAATCTAAAAATAAAACACAAATGATAAAAATAAATGTGAGTTGGTCAAGTGTATTTTGACAAAAATGTCAAAAAACAAAATTCTGAAATACAAATGAAATAAATAAAAATCCAAGAACTGAAAGAAAATGTACGTACGTGTTCAATACAATAAGCACAGCTGTGACTTCAGGACAAAGTAGGAGCAGCTCAGGGCAGCACAGGAACTGGAGAATATACATGTTTTCACATCAGGAGTCATCAGGAGATTTGTGACTTTCTAGAGGGTCTGAGTAGAGTCACGGACCTGGCAGTTTCCAGTGGATCAACACGTTTGAGTGTTTACCTTTGATTAATAACACCAGCGTCTGTCACTGTCTGTTCCTTCTGTTACTATCTGTTCAGTGTTGCTGTCTGTTACCGTTGGTTACCGCCTGTTCAGTCTGTTACACCTGTTCAGTCTGTTCCCGTCTCACAACAAGTTTGTTGAACAGACATTCGAGCAGCCATTGTGGTGGGCGGGATGGCCGCGGAGAAACAGAGGAGGATGCTGAAGCGCAGACCTGAGATTGTCATAGCAACTCCTGGTCGTCTGTGGGACCTGATCCAGGAGAGACACCCCCATCTGCTCCACCTGCGACAGCTCCGGTACGTAGCAGCCCAGCTCCAGAGCAGCAGCAGCTTGTGGCGAGCGGTTGTGAGCGAGGTGGTCTTCTCCCACAGGTGCCTGGTGATCGACGAAGCCGACCGGATGGTGGAGAGAGGCCACTTCTCTGAGCTGGAGAGTCTGCTGGAGATGCTGAACACCTCCCACTTCAACCCAAAGCGGCAGACCTTTGTGTTCTCGGCCACGCTGACCCTGAACCACAGCCTGCCCGCGCGTGTGCTGCAGAAGAAGAAGAACCTGCAGCAGAAGAACAAAGTGGAACTTCTGATGGAGAAAGTGGGCATCAAGTCCAAGCCCAAAGTCATCGATCTCAGCAGGAAGGAGGCGACGGCGGAGACACTGACGGAGACGCAGATCTGCTGTCAGAAGGACGACAAGGACTTCTTCCTCTACTACTTCCTGCTGCAGCACCCCGGCCGCACCATGGTGTTCGCCAACAGCATCGACTGCATCAAGAGGCTGAACGCGCTGCTGGTCATCCTGGACCTCTGTCCTCTGCCGCTGCATGCCAACATGCACCAGAAACAGCGTCTGAAGAACCTGGAGCGGTTTGCCGAGAGGGACAGGTGAGGGTGAAGGACGGTTGGTTGTGGACTGAAGCCCAGTACCCGCTCCTGTTGACCTGACGTGTTGTTGCGTCGTCCTGAGCCTTTCTTCTTCTGTGTCTGTCTGTCTCCTCTCTCCATCTCGCTGCCATGTTTCGTTGTTTTCGGGTTCCGGGTTTTTCTTTGTTTAGTTCAAGTGATGGTGACTGACCGAGTGCGGATCTTGTTGCCACAGCAACACCAACAAGATCACCCTCCTTTTCTCTCGCCGTTTGTTCAGTTCTGTTTTCTTTTCAGAAGTCCTGCTCCCAGATCTGGGGAAGTCACGTGACTCAAACCGTCCCATCACAGTTGTTGTCTGTGCCACAACCTGTAGCTACATGTCAGTGCAGGGCGACGTTGCGTTTTACGCTGTAGGTGACATCTTGACACAGACCCTACGCCGTACGTACTCCGTTGATTGGAGCAGAAACATCAGTCTGGCCTGACGCTCGCTAAACGGACGCATGCTAACAGGAAGGTGTTTGTCACGTTGTCGTTTGTTGATTTCAGTGGAATCAGTGACGTCTCATCCACAGTTGTGTGCTGCTGACGACTGACGTGGCGGCGAGAGGACTCGACATCCCCGATGTCCAGCACGTCATCCACTACCAGGTGATCTGTGCCGCGCCTGAACTGACGGATGGTGGGTCGGTGGTTTGAGCCTTCGTGTGCCCGTTGGCGACACACCGACTCAGAATAGGATGTTTGTTGGGTGAAGACCAACATGTGAGCAGGAAGTGTGTGATCACTTCCTCCAATCAGACACTGATGCTAGCAGCTGTTAGCATCGGCTCATGCTGAACACTTGTGTGCCGCCCAGGCAGACAGGAGAACTCCATTTGTGTGTGTGTGACGGGATCGAGCTGCGACTCCAGGTGATCTCGTGTGACACAGTTCCTCTGGTCTGCCAGGTTCCCAGGACGTCAGAGACGTACGTCCACCGCAGCGGCAGAACAGCCCGAGCCACCAAAGAAGGTCTCAGCCTGCTGCTCATCGGCCCCGATGACATGTTGAACTTCAAGAAGATCTACAGAACTCTGGGGAAGGACGAGGGGCTGCCCGTGTTCCCACTGGACACCAAATGCATGGAGGCCATCAAGGTCGGCTCCACCCACTTCCTGTCCTTTCGGTGTGGAACTAATCATCACGTGTCTCCTCACAGGAGCGAGTCAACCTGGCCAGAAGTATCGAGAAGATTGAGTTTTTCAACAGCCGACAGAAGCAGCACAACTCGTGGTTCAAGCAGGCGGCCGAGGCCATGGACGTGGACCTGGACGACGGCCTGCTGCTCGGTGAGACCCACCTGAACACACCCGGGTCTCTGTCAGGTGGACGCCGCCACATGCTACATTAACACTAGCATACTTTGGAGTAGTGTCATTGCATCAGCAAACGTCCAACGGTTCCTGAAAGCTGACAACAGCCCTGTTGCCATTACGGTAATCCCACTGGCTCCGTTACTGGAAGCCGGCAAGTCATTACGGTAATGACCATTATGTCTGTTGTCAACTCCCAGGAAGCGATGACTGTTTCCTCCTCCTCCTCCTCCTAGCTCCTCCTTCACACCAGGTAGAGGAACAGACTGACACTTGGATCGTGTCCTGAAAGTTGCTAAGTCGCTGTCATTACAGTAATGACTGAACAGACCGTGGTATTACCGTAATGACAGCAACATGGCTGTTGTCAACCGATAGACGTTCTCTCCTTCTAGCTCCTTCTTCACACCAGGCAGAGGAACCGACTGACACTTGTCAGCCCCGCCCCTTTAGCGTGAGCATGCGCAGTAGTTGGTCCCGTTTCAAGTTATGATCTTTTAAACATTAAAAAAAAAAATAGCGAACATTCTGAAACAAATACTCCTGTACTGCGTTTGTATACGTCAGTACGTAAAGTATGCTAGTGTGAATGATGCGGTGGTTGTCGAAGGGTTAAAACGTGGACGGCCGACGACTGAACGCGATGCGTCTGCACTCAGGCGGCTCCAGGGACGAGAACGCCGACAGAGAGCAGCAGATGATGGTCAAAGGGATGAAGAAGCATCTGAAGCATCTGATCTCTCAGCCCGTGTTCAAGAAGGTCATGAGGACCAGGTACCCCACGCAGATGGGGAGGCTGTCGCTGCCTCCACCCTCTGCCGCCGGGGGGGGCAGCGCCCTGGCACGGGTGTACAACCAGCAGACGACTCGGAAGACCGGCGGAGATGTTCCAGCTCAGCAGAGGAAGAAGAAGTGGAGGCAGAGGAAGAAGACGAAGAAGCAGCAGCAGCAAGACGCTAGTAAGAAGGTTTGAAACCACCGACGGGATTTAATCCAACAGAGCTTCAGTAGAAAGTATCAAATGTCTGCAGGGTTTTATTAAAAAAAACAAAAACCACATGTCCCTTCTGTCAACATCTGTGCGTCGGCTCCTCCGCTGGCAGCGGCGCGTCAGCCCGCCGGTAGAGGATGTTGTAGTGTGATGCTTGGTAGAGGAGGTGCAGGGAGGGCGTGGCACCTTCTGGAACGATGTGATGCACCAGCCGCCGCTCGTCGCCCTCCAGAGAGACGATGTGGACGCACACGTCCAGCGCCCGCGTCAGAGCAAGGATGTCCACGTGGTCGCACTCCATGGCCATGGCTTCCACCTCCTGCAGGAGGACGTGTTGAGTGTGTGAGCGCGGCGCGGCGCGGCGGGGCAGGGTGAGTGGCGCGCTCACCTGACGGCAGTATGCCTGCAGGCTGGGCGCTTCCACGAAGCTGCAGAAGTCCTCGGTGTGGTTCTGCAGGTGCGCTGACGTCAGCAGCCTCAGGTACTGCACGGTGCCGTCCGACGTCGTCCGTTCGTTGAACAGCTCCAGCAGCTCATCTGCCCCTGTGTCGCCCTGGCAACGCTCGACCACGTGTATCAGCTGAAACAGGACGAGAGGAGACGCTGTGGCATCGCTTTCCGACATGGACGTGTGCGTGCGTCAGCGTGTGTGTTTACGGTGTCAACGTGCTGCTTGTAGGAACTCTCTTCAAACCCCGCAGCCGAGAGCACCTGGCTGCTCTGGAGGATTTTCTCCTTGAATCTGAAACGGCAGCAGCAGGTGCAGTGAGGGAGCGGGTTCCGGCGGCCGTGCGGTCTGGGTCCGCGTCCGGGTCCAGGTGAACGTACCTGTGCAGGTCTCTGGGTCTGTGGAGAAGCGACTCCAGATGCGAGAAGCACAAAGCTCTGTAGAAGCAGTTTCCATCCCCTCGCACTTTCCTCACGTAGGAGAACTGGCCGCTCAGCTCCTGACGGAGAACAACAGGTCTGGTTACCATGGCAGCCGCCAGCCTACCGACGCACACACCTCCGGTTCGGTAACCCACCTTAAACTTGTCAGCAGTCGGTGTCGGTTCGGGGACCAGCACGGAGATGTCCTGTCTGTCTGACACGAGACCGACGGTCTCCATCAGTTTCCCGTGGGTCCAAACATCGCCGCCGATACGTCCCTCGACCGGCCCACCGGAAACCGGAAATGTGCTCCGCGTGTTAGTTAGTTCAGCGTTCGCGTCCGAACACAACCGAACGGTTCCCTGCGATTTATTCAGAGGCAAAAACAACAAACCACCCAATTTCCGGGGCTTTGTATCACGTGTTCCGCGCGATCGCCCCGCCCCTTTGGCGGAGGTTCTCGCCGTGAGAATGCGCAGTAGTTGCTCCCGTTTCGAGTTACGAATGAATTCAACTTCAGATGGTAAATTTATTGACATTTTCATGTGGATTTGGGGCTAAAATCAGGAGGCCGCGGTTCTCCAGTACAGATACGTATTTGTGAACATGAGCTTTAAATTCATACGTTCAAAACGTAACAAAAATCACAAATATCACAGCGTCACCCAGAAAACAGTTCACCGGCAAATTCTCAGGAACATGGAATTCTAAGTATCTCAGTCATGTGTGAACCCTTCAACACTGATGGTAGCAACGGATACATTCACAAGCATACCTTGGAGTACCGTAATTACACAACTATTTGCACTTTAAGAACACATCCATCAGTTCCTGAAAGCTGAGAAGTGTCACTCGGTTCCTCTACGTGGTGTGAAGGAGGAGCAAACGTCCATGGATTCCTGACAGCTGATGGATATTTTCTCATGGCACAAATAGTTGCATAATTACGGTACTCCACTGTACACTGATGCTGGTTGAAGGGTGAACTGGTTTTGTAAGGTAAATCTCATAATCATCACTTCAGCACAGAGAAGAACTTGTCACCTGATTATGTAAAATGAACTAATCGTCCGTTTCATCATCGGTTGGTTTCAAAACGTGACGACGTGACGTGACAGCGCGTCGTGCTTCCGACGTGGTCCCACGTGTGGAGCCGGACGTCTGGCTGTTCTTACTGACTTTACTGGGACTCTGGATTTGCGTTCTGCTGCCGGTGCTCTCCACCGACCCCCTGTGTCTCCTGTCGGTCCCAGCTGCAGACCCAGACGCCATCAGCCTCCTCGCCCTCCGCTCCGTGTCAGCCGTGTCCTGAATGTACTCCTGGAAACACACGTCACCTGCACACCTGATCCAAACGGTCAATCTGGGGACGTTCTGGGACGAGCAGCTCATTGGCCTCAGGTGTGTGTGTGTGTGTGTGTGTGTGTGTTGTACAGGGTCATTGGTGTCATGTGACCAACATGACACCATGTTGGTCACATGGTCAGGAGAGAACTGCTGCGTTCTGAAGATGCGCTACCTTCACCATGTCCATGATGGTCAACACGTTCATGTTCTCCACGGGTCCGTACGCGGGCAGATGACACTGTTCTCCAAGGTTGGTGATGGCCCTCAGCAACGTTCCCACTTCCTGGACCTGAGAGAACGCTGTCACGTTAAGCACTGATAAGACCCAGAGGCTGCAGTCGCTGTCGGACCAGTAGGTCCACCTTGTCTCTGGCGTGGCCTTTCTCCACCAGCAGCCGATCTTCTGCCTCCTTGTTCTTCTCTCTGAGGTTCTCCAGCTCTCTCTGCAGCTCATTCCGCTCCTCACTGGACATCTGCAGTGGACGCAAACACTGACTTATCTTCACTGCGGCGTGGTCGCATCGAACATCCACACGTGCATCCGTCTGACCAGTTTCTTCAAGCTGCGTTCCTCCTCGGTGGTCTGCAGCCGTCGCTGGCTCCGCTCCACCTCGTCCTCCAGACGGCCCACACGCTGCAGCAGCGCCCGGCGGGTGACGGA
This sequence comes from Aeoliscus strigatus, assembly GCA_901007665.1. Classification (NCBI taxonomy): domain Eukaryota; kingdom Metazoa; phylum Chordata; class Actinopteri; order Syngnathiformes; family Centriscidae; genus Aeoliscus; species Aeoliscus strigatus. Next base: position 14,888 of record CAAKHB010006295.1, on the reverse strand, counting down.
CAGGTTCTGGTGGTGCTGGAGGACGTGCGCCACCAAAGACTCCGAGCCGTCGTGGAGCTCGTCTGAAAACCACGGTGCAGTCGGGTTCCTGTTCCAGCCGTGAAGGGATGAGGAGAAGCAGGTGGGACTTACTGCTGGGGAGGTGAGCCAGGGTCTTCATCAGGTAGTCCTCGTAGATCTTGTACTTGGACATTCGCGCCTTTAAAAGTTGCTTCCTGGTGAGATGGAAGAGAGACTCATCAGGGAACGTCTTCACGTGAGGGACAACTTCCTGAGATGTTTGAGGATGTTTCGCCTCGGAGGTCTTGGACCGCTGAGAACCTTCAGACGGTTCTCACCTGGCTGTGAGTCGCTGCAGCTCCTTCTCCAGCTCCTCGATCTCCTTCTGCTTCAGGACGTTCTGCTCCTGCGACACCTTGTACTTCTCCAGCGCTTGACACCGCCTTGCTTCATTTTCACTGACAAACGTCTCAAATCTCCTCACCTTGTCCTTGGTCTGTGGAGGGAACAAACACAGATGACCTCAGGCGTTCTCTGTGAGGGAACGTGTACGTGGAACTGACCTGCTGCTGTTTGACCTCCAGGTCAGCGCGTCGCTGGGTGAGACGCGTCGTGCCGCTGGTGAATTCTTCCCTTCTGAGCGCGAGCAGCTTGTTCACCTCGTCCAACTGGACCTGTTTCTTCAGAACTAGAGTCTTCTGGAGGGTGTTGACGCCTGCTTCCAGAACACTGCCGGGACTCTACACACAACAACCGAGGTGTGTGTGTGTGTGTGTGTGTGTCTGCAAAAACTCAATTTTACAAAGAACATTTGTCTGATTCCTGAATTAAATCTGAATCTGATTAAACCTGTTCTACTTTTGAAAACTAGCTTGAAACAAGTGAAAAATACCAGGTGATTTTTAAAGTAGAAATGAGACATTTTGATTAGATATAAACCATTTTTTCAGTGCCCTTTAATGTGTACAGATTGTTTTAAATGTATAAAATAACAGAATCGCCCTTTAAAAGGAGGTCCCAGGCCAGAGGGGACAGGGGTCCTGTGGCTCCAGTCTCACCTCTGTCACCACAGGAATGTGGTTGACGTTCTCCTCGTTTCCTCTGGGAAGACAAACGGTCGGTCAGTGACGTCATTCGGTGTCTGCAGCCCGACCCACCTGAGACCCACCTGTCTGCAACCTGGGTCACAAAAATGTTTCTGGTCCTGTTCTCCAGCCTGAGCTCCAGGCGGGGGTCACTGCTGCTGGGAGGAAGAGGAGGAGAAGAGGAGGGGGAGGAGGAGGGGAACAGCTCGTCATGTTACAGCTCAGGAACCCTGATGATAAAACAACTTCTTCTACTTCTACTTCTACTTCTTTGGTCGACCAAGTGTCGTTCCGGATGTTGTTCTGGAATTGTGTCGTGGTTGCCTGGAAACCAGAGGCGGGACCACCGGGAATGCGCCGGAATCGTTTCTCCGTCGTCACGGCAACAGTCGGTGGAGGCGGAGCCGCTGCTGAGCTGACCGGCATGGAAATGAGATCCGTGCGCCGGGGGCACGCGGAGCAGGATCGGATCACTCCGCGACACACACGCGCGCGCGCGCGCACCGGTTCACGAGAACCATAGGTAAAACCGTTTCGTCCCCACGTTCTTTGTCCGACCACTAGAGGGCGCCCGATGTCAACCTCAGCAGTCATCTTCTGGAAAACGAACACGGGTGTTTGTTCTTCACACTGCACGTTTCAGTATTTAGTGAAAATCTGAGTTAGTTTGATCCTGAAACGGAGAAACCCATGTCTGTTTTTAACCCTTTAACACCAACTGATACGTTCACGCTAGCATATGTCGGAGTACCGTAAATATGCAACTATTTACGCTATCAGAAAACACCCACCTGCTCCTGAAAGCTGTCGTTACAGAATGAATGGGATTACCGTAATAACAGCCACATGGCTGTTCTCAGTTTGAAGAATCCATTCGGCTGAGAGAACAAATAGTCCCGTAATTACGGGACTCCAAAGTATGCTAGCACGTTTCTCTGGTGTGGATTCAGTTTGTCACCAACAACCAGAGAGCCATTCCCGTAATGACAGAAAGGTGGTGACAGTCATGTGACGTGGATCATCCCAACATTGTTGTTGTTCATTCATCTGGTTTGATTCCTGCAGGTGAACCCTTTGATCCATACTTTGGAGTACCGTAATGACCTGACTATTGACTATTTGCACTCTCCGATACCGTTGAGCGGTTCCCAAAAGTGGACAACAGCCATGCTGCTGTCATTACGGTAATTCCATTCTCTGTTTTTCCAGAATGATAACAACATGGCTGTTGTCAACCTCCAGGGGCCGATGTTTTCTCCTTCTAGATCCCTCTTCACATCAGGTAGAGGAACCGACTGACACTTGTCAGCTTTCAGGAACCGTTTTCTGATGGTGCAAATAGCTGTGTAATTACGGTACTCCGCGGTATGCTAATGCTCATGCATCGGCAGCGGGTTGATGATGTTAAAGGGTTGATGACATCCTGTTGCTGCTGTGACTAGGGCTGTACCCCCCCACACCCACACCCACCCACACAGCAGCAGCAGCTCTGGAGCAGAACCCAGTGGATCCAGACCTCTCATGCCCTTAAAAGGCATCTGGTGTCTGCTGCTGTCGGCCGTGCAGCTTCTCCTCTGTGGACATCACTGAGGAGGAGGAGGAGGAGGACACAGGAGCTGAAAGAACGTCTGCGTGTCACCTCCAGAACTGTGCAGCCGCTAGCTCCGCCCAGGTGAGGAGGACAACCTGACCTTCACCTGCCCGAGCTCTGGTGTAACTCACCTGAAGAGTGTGTGTGTGGGTGTGTGTGTGTGTGGGTGTGTGTGTGTGTGTGTGTGTTGAGGAGCACAGAAACACCACAGGAGATGAATGTTGAGCTGCTGCTCTCTGAAACGACACCATGAGCCGTTTGCTGCTTAAACTGTGGAATGTAGATGTGATGACCTTTTGACCTCTGTGACCTTGCGAAGGGCGCTCACAACAACTGAACGACCTCAAATCAAGAACTCCACCAGGGAACGCTCACTGAAGCTGGCTGCTGCTGGTTTGAACTCATGAAATCAAACGTTTTGTAGCAGCATCAAACCTGTGTGTGTGTGTGTGTGTGTGTGTGTGTCCAGGGGTCTTATCTCTGTTCTCTGTGTCTCCTGACATATATGGACAAAGCAGCCGTCTTACAATCAGCTCCCAAAATACCCTGGCAGCTGCTGCTGCTCTGCCGCTCGCACTCGCCCGGTGCTCAGCAGACATGGCGAGGTTCCGTTACTCGGATTATTTATCTCAGTTCCGTCATGTCGCCGGTAGAAGCAGCAGTTTGTGTGGCGGAGGAGATGGGGGGACCGGTGACATCACGTCACAGTGAGTCTGTGTGTGTGTGTGTGTGTGTGTGTGTGTGTGTGTGTGTGTGTGTGTGTGTGTGTGTGTGTGTGTGTGTGTGTGTGCCTGTGTGTGTGTGTGTGTGAGGACCCATCAGTCAAAGTTTACTCAAAGAACCTAAATTCATCTATTTTTCATCCTGGATGAGTTGAAGGATCCAGTGTGTCTCAGGTTACTCTGTGTGTGTGTGTGTGTCCTGTGAAGGGACGTGGAGCCGCTGCTGGACGCCATCAGCAAAGGGGACGTGTCTGCTGTGGTTGACGTGGCCCGTTGTTGTCTGAGCCGCCTGCTGACAGAGGACAAAGACGGTTGGATCCCTCTGCACCACGCCGCCGCCAGCGGGCGCGACGAGTGTGTGAGGAGCCTGCTGACGGGTCGGTGCCCGCGCCGCTGACACGACCGTCTGTCTGAGCTGACTGCAGCCAGCTGCTGATTGTGTGTGTCTGTGTGTGTGTGTGTGTGTGTGTCCAGCTCACCCCTCCTCAGTGGACAAGCGGACGTTGCAGGAGCAGACGTCTCTGCTTCTCGCCGTATCCCGTGGACACCTGTCGTGTGTGAGGAGTCTCCTGGAGGCCGGAGCCGACCCTGACATCAATGACAAGAACCGAGAAACCCCTCTGTTCAAAGGTTCACCTGTCAGTCATCTGTCACCTGTCAATCATCTGTCACCTGTCGGTCATCTGTCACCTGTCATTCATCTGTCACCTGTCAGTCATCTGTCACCTGTCAGTCATGTCACCTGTCAGTCATCTGTCACCTGTCAGTCATCTGTCACCTGTCATTCATCTGTCACCTGTCAGTCATCTGTCACCTGTCAGTCATCTGTCACCTGTCAATCATCTGTCACCTGTCAGTCATCTGTCATTCATCTGTCACCTGTCAGTCATCTGTCACCTGTCAGTCACCTGTCACCTGTCAGTCATCTGTCATTCATCTGTCACCTGTCAGTCATCTGTCACCTGTCAGTCACCTGTCACCTGTCAGTCATCTGTCATTCATCTGTCACCTGTCAGTCATCTGTCACCTGTCAGTCACCTGTCAGTCTGTGTCAGTCTCTCAACAACCACCAGTGGATCAATCCGTGTCCATCTTCTGCAGCCTGTCAGTTGGACCGACAGGACCTGGTGAGCGTGCTCCTGTCCTTTGGGGCGTCAGTGAACCAGCGGTGCTGCGGCCGGTGGACGGCTCTTCATGAGGCTGCGTCCAGAGACAACACGGAGGTCTGCGAGCTGCTGGTCGGCGCCGGCGCCGCCGTCAACCCGTCCAGCACCTACAGCGCCACGCCGCTCATCGCTGCCGCCCAGCGAGGACGGATGAGAGCGCTGACCTACCTGACGGGACGAGGTGGATCCTCACGCGTTCGTCCTCGGGTCTTTGTCTAAATTCTAAAGTCTTTGTCTAAAATCTAAAGTGTGCGTGTGCGTCGTCGAACTGATAATGACGTGTGTGTGCTCGTAGGCGCTGACGTGAACATGCAGACGTGCAACGGCATCACCGCGCTGCATGCGGCCGCTCAGCACGGTCACACGGAGGTGGTCGCCGCCCTGCTGGCGAAGAACGCAGACGCCAACCGCCCGTGCGGCAGCGGCCTGCTGCCGCTGCACGTGGCTGCGCAGTCCGGTCACCAGCGGTGAGTTGGTTCCCGCCGGCTGTCGGGTGACGTGACGTCGGCCCGTGATGGTGACGCCGTGTCTCCGTGTCAGGATCGTGTCCCTGTTGCTTCCCGTCACCAGTCGGCTCAGGCTGCGCCACAGCGGGATCAGCCCGCTGCACCTGGCAGCTCAACACAACAGACACGCTGCTGCGGCCGTGCTGCTGCATGCGGGCATGGAGGTCAACGCCACGCTGACCCCGGGTGGCTCAGACGTCTTGGCCGACCAACGGGCCACGCCCCTCGGTTTCGCCGCGGCTGGCGGCGGCGCGGAGACGGTGGCGCTGCTGCTGGATGCTGGCGCCCGTCTGAACCTGGACCCGGTCAGCCCGCTGCTGCTGGCGGTGCAGCGGGGCTGTGTCGCCACGGTGACCCTGCTGCTGGACAGGGGTGCTGATGTCAATGCCGGAATCCCGTGTCACGCCACAACGTTCCCTGTCGCGGTCGCTCTGTGCAGGAGCAACCTGCCGCTGCTCATGTGTCTCCTGGACGCCGGCTGCGACGCCGTTTCCTGCTTCGCCTGCAGGCACGGCGCCGCCCCCCATCCCGAGCCCTGCCGGGGGTCAACAGGAAGCAACGACAGTCTACTTCCTGTGACCGGTGCCGAGCTGTCAGACACAGCGACTCAGGTACAAGGGTCTTTGAGAGTCTTTGAGCTCTGATGTCATGTTCTGGGTGAATACTCTCTTCTGATTGGCTGACGGCTGCGTGTTTTATAGCACCCTGACGTGTTGAACACACAGCCTCACATAATCTGCGTCTGCAGTGTGTGTGTGTGTGTGTGTGTGTGTGTGTGTGTACCTGACCTTTGACTTCCTCACTCAGTTCTGCGAGTGGATCTCGGCGCCGGCGATGAGCCGCTGGGTCGGGCCGGTCGTGGACCTGCTGCTGGAGCACGTGGCTCAGGTGCAGCTGTGCAGCAAACTGCTGCAGCTCCTGAGCAGCAGAGATGACTGGCTGCGTGTGCGCAGGAAGTCATGTGAGTGTTAACACACACACACACATCACACCCTACATGTACCCTACGTCGTACCCTACATCTTAGATAGATCAGCGATTTGTATCAGAAGCACAAATCAGAGTGTGTGTGTGTGTGTGTGTTGGAGGTAGTCAGTGGTGTCAAACTGTGTTTTGTGTGTGTGTGTGTGTGTGTGTGTGTGTGCGCAGCGTCGCCGCGGCCGCTGCTGCACCTGTGCCGTCTGCGGATCCGGAGCCAGGTGGGGACTCGCCGACTGAGACGTCTCACCTGCCTCCCTCTGCCCGACAGACTGATCAGA